>CAUYTI010098406.1:0-20458 GCA_963575145.1 Galago senegalensis
GCCCGCCACAACGCCTGGCTATTTTTTGGTTGCAGCCATCATTGTTGTTTGGCGGGTCCGGGCTGGGGATTCGAACCCGCCACCTTAGGTGTACGTGGCTGGCGCCTTAGCCGGTTGAGCTATAGGCGCCGAGCCAAGAAATACATTTCCAAACAGTTCAATCAGCCAAAATCATTTAAAGAAAACAAAAATCATAAAGAATTTTTTCCATTTTTTTTTTTTTAGTCAGGCTAACTGTAGGTCTCTGGATTAGAGTACTGTGGCATTATCACAGCTTACAGCAATCTCAAACTCCTGGGCTCAAGACATCCTCCTGCCTCCACCTGCTGAGTAGCTCTGGGTTAGCTTCACCAGGCTCACCTAATGTTTTGTGTGTGTTTGTGGTTTGAGAAGGGGGTGTTGGTTTTGGTTTGGGGGTTTTATATAAAGAGGGCCTCTAGGGCAGCACCTGTGGCTCAAGGAGTAGGGCGCTGGCCCATATACCAGAGGTGGCAGGTTAAACCCAGCCCCAGCCAAAAACTGCAAAAAAAAAAAAAAGAGGGCCTCTCACTCTTAGGGGCTCGTCTCAGGGATCCTCCCACTTCAGCCTCCTAGACCACTAGGATTGGCCTAAAGGGTACATTCTCTTTCATTCTCCCTAACTAATAACAACAATCTTGTTTTAAAGACATATATCACTAAAAGCCAACCAAGGCTTGGAAAAAAAACAGAGCCTGGGCATCTCAGGTATACATAAAGTTATTTAGTACCCTGCTATCCAAAAAGTGTCCATGAGCCAGCAACATCGGCACCACCTATGAGTGTTTATTAGAAATACTCTTCACAGGCTGGGCAAGGTGGCTCATACCTTTAATCCCAGCACTCTGGGAGGCCAAGGCAGGTAGACTGCCTGAGCTCAGGAGTTCAAGATCAGCCTGAGCAAGAGTGAAACCCCATCTCTAAAAAACAGACAGGTGTTACAGCAACCACCTGTAGTCATAGCTACTTGGGAGGGGAAAGAGGCTTGGTGCCTGTAGCACAGTGATTACAGAGCTAGCCACATACACCAAGGCTGGCAGGTTCAAACCTGGCCTGGGCCAGCTAAACATGACAACTGCAACAAAAAATAGCCAGGCATTGTGGCAGGTCCCTATAGTCCCAGCTGTTTGGAAGGCTGAGGCAAGAGAATCACTCAAGCCCAAGACTTGCTGTGAGCTGTGACAACATGCCACTCTACCGAGGGTGACATAATGAGACTCTGTCTCAAAAAAAAAAAGAAAAGAAAAGAAAAGGGGAAAAGAGTAGAAGAAATTCAATCTATAACTGACTGAACAACCAAAATAACTCGGCTTGACGCCTGTAGATCAACAACTAGGGCACTAGCCACATACACCAGTGCTGGCAGGCTCCAATCCAGCCCAGGCCTGCCAAACAATGACAACTACAACCAAAAAAATAGCCAGGCATTGTGGCAGGTAACTATAGTCCTAGCTACTTGGGAGACTGAGGGAAGAGAATCACTTAAGCTCAAGAGTTTGAGGTTGCTGTGAGCTGTGGACGCCATTGCACTCTGCCTAGGTCGACAGCTTGGGACTCTGTGTCAAAAAAAAAAAAAAGAAAAAGAAATAACTCACTACCTTTGGACCAGCCCAGAATCTGTCCACTTAAAAGTTACTCTGGACAAGCATTTTTAAAGGTCCCCAGATAATCTGTCCACTTAAAAGTTACTCAGGGGGCTACTATTTCTTTTTTTTTTTTTTTTTTTTGAGACAGAGCCTCAAGCTGTCCCCCTGGGTAGAGTGCCGTGGCATTTTACAGCTCACAGCAACCTCCAACTCCTGGGCTCAAGTGAGTCTCTTGCCTCCGCCTCCCAAGTAGCTGGGACCACAGGCGCCGGCCACAACACCCCGCTATTTTTTGGTTGCAGCCGTCATTGTTGTTTGGCGGGTCCGGGCTGGGGATTTGAACCCGCCACCTTAGGTATACGTGGCTGGCGCCTTAGCCGGTTGACCTATAGGCGCCGAGCCCTATTTGATTTCTTGAAGTCTTTAATGCAACAAGCTGCAGTCCACAGGCATTATTAAGAACTGGATAAACTTTTATCCTTTAAAATACTGTTTTAACAGAGATAAAATAAGAAAGACATTTTACTAAGTCTTTAAAATAGTAGGATCTATAAGAAAATAAAATTTACCTGCAGATACTATTAGTAAAAAAATCATGCAATATTTCACCCTTTCAAGGTCTGGCATCCTAATCCCCAAATATTATATCCCAAAGTCCTATTTTTCCTAAGGCTCTGCCCCTGACAATACCTTTTCTACTGTAGTTCTAGAAACAGATCAAGAGAGAATAGGGACTTCAGAAAAGGAAAATCTGAAATTAATCCATTTTATTTATTTATCCAGGGTCAGCACTTTTGAACTTTCAACAGAATACAAAACATCTGAGGAGTTTTTACACATGTTGCCAGGAATGGGAGAAAAAGACAAAGAACTGCCTGAACACCTCTTAAAACAGCTTCAGCTAACTACAGCCAGAAGCCAGTTTTGAATAAAGCTGATTTTCTGTATCTATTAACTTTGTTTTCCATACAAAGAATGATATAACGAATAGGAAATCCAAATTCATTTTCTCCATTCTTTCTGGCAACAGTACAACACTGTAGTCAAGTGACCACAAAACAAGCATAACTGAAAATGTATCTCCCCCTAAATCCTGTATGATTTATGCCTCTCATACAAGTATACCTGCCTGACTACACACTTCACAAAATTAACTCCAAACTACCTACAATTAAATAATAATCCATATATTTCCACAATCTTCTAGCCAAGTGTATCTGGACACATGATAGGAGTGGTATCACTCAAATATATCCCAAATGCTCCTCTCTGCAAGGTTTGACTATCCTAGACCATACATTCAGTACATTATGTGTCTCCCAAAAAAAAATAAATAAAAGTTATATGACATACAGCTCCCAGACAAAATCACCAACACGTGCTGAGAGGTATCAGATATATTCACAATGACCCAGGCACTAATGAAGGCTTAATTTTATGAAAAGTTTCAAAGAATTTTGTTTGAAAGCTACCCATTTTTTAATTCCCAAACATACTTCAATAAATTTTCTGTTCATACAATGCAAGTGTAAGTAGGGAACAAAGAATGAATAATCAGGCTCGGCCCTATGGCTCAAGTGGTTAAGGTGCCAGCCACATACACCTGAGCTGGCAGGTTTGAATCCAGCCCAGCCCACCAAACAACAATGATGGCTGCAACCAAAAAATAGCCAGGCATTCTGGCAGGCACCTGTAGTCCCAGCTACTTGGGAGGCTGAGGCAAGAGAAATCGCTTGAGCCCAGGAGTTGGAGGTTGCTGTGAGCTGTGATGCCATGGCACTCCACCCAGGGGAACAGCTTGAGGCTCTGTCTCAAAAAAAAAAAAAAAAAGCCGGTCGTTATGGTGAGCACCTGTAGACCTAGCTATTCCAGAGGCTGAGGCAAGAGAATTGCTTAAGCCCAAGAGTTTGAGGTTGCTGTGAGCTGTGATGCCACTGCACTCTATCGAGGGTGACAATGTGAAACTCTGTCTAAAAAAAAAAAAAGAATGAATAATCAAAGGCAAATCCAGTTCTCCTTCAGGTAAATATCATAGGCTGGCTTTTTAAAAATAAACTATGAAATTTGTCAAACACACACACAAAATGTAAAAGTAATAAATATCTATGCACCAATTACCCAATTTAAGACATAAAATATTACCAAAATAGTGCAAAAGCTCTGGTTTACTTCCCCCACCTTGCTCTGCTCCCTTCACCATAAAGATACCCACTCCTGTGAAAATGGTAACCATTAATGAGACATATGGATATCATGCACCTAGTAATAAGATACACCAACACGGACAAAACATCATTTCTATGGTATTCATGTCCAAAATATATAATCTGATTTTAATCATGAGGAAATATCAGACACATTCAATTTAAAGGATAGTATACAAGACTATCCAAGGGTCAGTGCCAAGGTTACCAAAGACAAAGACCCAGGAATTAGCACAGATTAGAAGATGCTACTAAATATAATGTGTGATCTTGGATGAGAAAAATAACATTAGCAAGACAACTGGTGAAAAGTGAATCAAGTCTACAGATTAGTTAATACAGTAACTATTGTACTAGTGTTAATTTTCTGGTTTCAATAATTGTATTAAGGGGCTCGGCGCCTATAGCTCAACCAGCTAAGGCGCCAGCCATGTACACCTAAAGTGGCGGGTTCGAATCCCCAGCCCGGACCCGCCAAATAACAATGACGGCTGCAACCAAAAAATAGCTGGGCGTTGTGGAGGGCGCCTGTGGTCCCAGCTACTTGGGAGGTGGAGGCAAGAGACTCGCTTGAGCCCAGGAGTTGGAGGTTGCTGTGAGCTGTAATGCCACGGCACTCTACCCAGGGGGACGGCTTGAGGCTCTGTCTCAAAAAAAATAAATAAATAAATAATTGTATTAAGATGTTTAGAGGCGGCGCCTGTGGCTCAAAGGAGTAGGGCGGAAGGTGGCGGGTTCAAACCCAGCCCCGGCCAAAAATAGCCAAAAAAATAATAATAAAAAAGATGTTTATACCTGAAGACAGGTAAAGGGTAAATGGGAACTCTTACTACTTTTACAGTCTTTTTAGAAGCCTGAAATTACTTGAAAATTAAAAGTTTAATTTTTTAATTTTATATAAATAAATTACTGACTAGAATAAGTACTGCATAAATCTGGCAGAATATAATAAAATGTCAATGGAAACCAATTATTAAATATTTTGAAAAAGAAAACACTGAAAAGGTAGTAGTATAGTCTTGGGGCAAAACCAAAGCCAGGAGATTAAATTTGTAGTCCTTAAAAAAAAAAAAAAACCTAAAGCAGTGGTTCTCAACCTTCCTAATGCCCAGCCTTTAATACAGTTCCTGTGGGTCTCCACCCACAGGTTGAGAACCACTGCAGCAATTCAACCATAGAAATTCAAATACATTTCAATAATCACTTCACACAAAGCCTGGCTATCCTGTGTCTATATCCCACTTCTAAAATATTTACTGAAAGAATCAAATAAACAAGATGAACTGTGTAAAGAACTAAATACCCATAGCACAGTGGTTACGGTGCTGGCCACCAGCACCAAAGGTGGCAGGTTTGAACCCAGCCCAGGCCTACTAAACAACAATGACAACTACAACAAAAATAAATAAATAACTGAACATTGTGGTGGGCACCTGTTATCCCAGCTACTTTAGAGGCTGAGGCAAGATAATTGCTTAAGCTCAAAAGTTTGAGGTTGCTGTGAGCTGTGACACCATAGCACTCTACCAAGGGTGACACAGTGAGACTCAGTCTCAAAAAAAAAAACGAAATACTGTATAAAATTATCTTCTCAATTAAACTAATATTCCAAAACAGTTCTCAGAAAAACATCCACTTTTATATTTAGATAATAAAACTATTAATACGACAGATATACTCCACTACAAAACATACAGATATTAACATCCCTTCAAAAATCAACCTGTAGTGCAGGCCTTGTTACACTTTACCTTACCCTAGAAAAATATTTAAATTTCCCCAGAAACCTGCAATTACTGATCCCAAGAACTCCTTCAAGTAAGAGTTGTGGTCAGACTTTAGCTTCAGCTAGCATGATAACAAAACTTATAACAGACTATGCAAGAACAGACATAGGCCTCATACAGTGTTGGTGGAAGTGTCAATTGGTAAAAGAGTTCAGAATGCAATTAGTTCCCCTGATGCAGTGACACCAGGCTCATGTCTATAATTCCAACACCTTGGGAGGCCCAGGCAGGAGGACCACTTTAAGAGGTCAAGACCAGCAACATAGTGAGAGCTCATCTCTATGAAAAACAGAAAAATAAGCTAGGTGTGGTGATGCGTACCTGTCATCCCAGCTAATCAAAAGGCTGAGGCAGGAGGATCCCTTGAGCCCACAATTCAAGGTTACAGTGAGCTATGACTGGGCCACTTCACTCTGACCTGGGAGAAAGAGCAAGACCTTGACTCTTAAAATTTAAAAAAAAAAAAGCAGGCATATACCTGTAATCCTAGCACTCTGGGAGGCCAGAGAGAAAGATCCTTTGAGCTTAGGAGTTCAAGACCCCCTGAGCAACAGCGAGACCCCATCTCTACAGAAAAATTAGCCACAAGTTGTGGCAGGTGCCTATAGTCCCAGCTACTCAAGAGGCTGAGGTAGAAGGATCTATCAAACCCAGGAGTTTAAGATTGTCCTGAACTTGACTGACATGCTGACACTTTAGCTGGGGCAACACAGAGACCTTGTCTGAAAAATAAAAAAAAAAAAAGATGGCTCGGCGCCTGTGGCTCAAGCAGCTAAGGTGTCAGCCACATACACCTGAGCTGGCAGGTTCAAATCCAGCCCAGGCCCTGAAAACAACGACAGCTACAACCAAAAAATAGCTGGGCGTTGTGGGCACCTGTAGTCCCAGCTACTTGGAATGTAGAGGCAGAATCGCTTGAGCCCAGGAGGTGGAGGTTGCTGTGAGCCCACAGCACTCTACCCAGGGTGACAACTTGAGGCTCTGTCCCAAAAACAAAACAAAACAAAACTGGGCAGCACCTGTGTCTCAGTAAGTAGGGCGCTGGCCCCATATACTGAGGATAGCAAGTTTGAACTCGGCCCCAATTAGAGCCAAACTGTAACAAAAAAATAGCTGGACGTTGTGGCTGGCACCTGTAGTCCCAGCTACTAGGGAGGCTGAGGCAAGAGAAATGCCTAAGCCCAAGTGCTGGATGTTGCTCTGAGTTGTGACACCACAGCACTCTACCAAGGGTGACAAAGTGAGACTCTCTCTTTAAAAAAAAAAAAAAAAAAAACACAATTTTTTTAAGAGAGACCAATTTTTAAAAATAAAAACGAAAGACAGCAAATAGTCAACATCTATCAAAATGTTAAAAATGCACACATTTTGCTGCAATTTCACTTCTTCAGAAGTATTCAACACATATTCAAAAGACATATATACAAAGATTTATTCAAGGCATCATAGCAAATATGACCTAAAACAATATAAATGTCTTTCAATAAAGTACTGGTTAAATAAATTACTACATCCAGTCACTGAAATATTGTGCAGCCATGAAGGAATGTAATAATCATCAATATGAATTTGAAGGAATGTAATAATCATCAATATGAATTAAGTGAAAGAAAATGCAGAAGAGTGAATATCGTTTATTACCATTTGTACTTAAAAAGAGTAGATATAGGGGTGGTGCCTATTGCTCAAAGGAGTAGGACGCCAGCCCCATATGCCAGAGGTGGCAGGTTCAAACCCAGCCCTGGCCAAAAAATGGAAAAAAAAAAAAAAAAGGAGTAGATATACAGTATATTCCAATACATGCTTGCAAGGCACTGAGTATTCTTTAAGAATACCCAAGAAACTGGTAACAGCTGCCCCTTTTTGGACTGTTGATGTACATCCTCATCAATGTTTCAGAAGCTAAGAAATATAATGTTATGAATTACCTGTTCAAAAACCTGAGTTGGCTTGAGTTACCTTCTTTTTTATTGTTGCTAACAACTATAAGGCATTTTCATGATTTGTTAGGCTTTGACAAGCTCAATCATAATGCCTTAGAAGCAGTTCATTTAGGAATTCTGAGTACCGTCCAATTTTTTTAAATTTGAACCATTTTCTACTGAATCAAGGAAAAATATCAAGGATAAATCTATATGAAAATAAATTAAAATACGTTAAGATACTTATGGTGTGAAAGGAAGCCTTCAGTTTATTATACTAAAAAAACTTTAGAGGCTCGGCGCCTGGAGCTCAAGAGGCTAAGAGGCCAGCCCAATACACCAGAGCTGACGGGTTCGAATCCAGCCTGGGTCTGCCAAAACAACAACGACAACTACAACCAAAAAAATTAAAAAATACAAAAATAAAAATAGCCAGACTCTGTGGAGGGAGCCTGTAGTCCCAGCTGCTTGGGAGGCTGAGGCAAGAGAATCACTTAAGCCCAGGAGTTGGAGGTTGCTGTGAGCTGTGATGCCACAGTACCCAGGGCAACAGCTTGAGGCTCTGTCTCAAAAAAAAAAAAAAATTTAGAGATGGCTCCGAACCCGTAGTACAGTGGTTACATGCTGGCCACAAGCACTGAGCATGGGTTTGAACCTGGTCCAGACAAACGACGACAACTGCAACAACAAAAAAATAGATGTCGTGGCAGGCACCTGTAGTCCCATGAGGCAAGAGAATTGCTACAAGTCCAAAAGTTTGAGGCTGCTGTGAGCTGTGAAGTCACAGAATTCTACTGAGGATGATAACTCTGTCTCAAAAAGAAAAAAACTTTAAAATCAATCAAAGACCCTAAAATTGAGTGCATCAAGGACACTGAGTCATTCCTGGGTGAATGGATAAAACTCTGCCATCACCTCACTGAGACAGGATGTTAACAAAAAAAGAACATGTCTATCTGCCACATGGAAAAAGTATTTAACACAAAGAACCTACCAGGTCAAGAGCTCAGGCTATTTTGCGCTCTACCAATTATTAAGACATACAATTAAAGAATTTAGACCAAAAAAAAAATCATTTCACAGAGTCCCAAAGAGCATTCCACTACTGAACTCCAAGTCATTCTGTGTTTATAGGCGGCAACAACAACAAAAAAAGTATCTCGAATGTGAGGTACCAACGGCCCCTGGGCAATTGTAACCGGTAGACTAAGCACCATATGGCGAGGCCAGCGTCCCTTCAGACAGTCATCACTTGGCGGCTGATTAATGTCAATGGTTTATTAGACGGGCCTCTCCAAACCCCTTCCTTGAGGAGAGGGAAGAGGAGGAGGGGAATTATCCGTTGTCTTCCCGGTGCTTTGTGTGTTACAGGCTAGAAAGCATCTTGATGACTGTAGTGCCATGGTTTCCTCCAACAGGGGACCTTAAAGTTTTTGTTTACCTGTCCTGGACCTAAAATTCCCTTTGGCCCTTGCCCCTCACCCATCCCTGCGGGCGAGGTGTCCCACCGCTCCTCGCCCTTTCTCCTCACACGCGGGCCCCGGGTCAGGGGGCCACAGCTTACCGGTGGGCGCGCTGTCCAGGATGCGCAGGTCGTAGGCCCCGGAACACCGGTAGTTTGCAGCGGTGCCGTTGTCCCAGACCACCACCACCTCCTCCGGGCTCTCGAAGCTCCTGACTGTGCCCACATGGCCCTCGCCGCCGTCCTGCTTCCCCCACTTCCAGTCCGGGCCGCGCACTACCCGGGCTCCGACCCCCTCCACCATCACCCGGTTATTCCGGGAGTTACTCATTGGGGCCCGGGCGGTGGGGTCCGCCGCCGCCGCCGCCGCCGCCGCCGCCGGAGGGCCCGTGAGGGAGTTGGGCCCGGGCCGGACTCTCGGCGCCGGCGGGGGCGGCAGCGAGCCCCGGGGGACGTGGGAATAACTCACGGGGGCGGCGGCGCGGTCCGCTTGGAGCCTACTGCCACTGCCTAGCCGTCGCCGCCGCGCCCCCCGCTCGGACCGGAGCCCAGCCCTTGGCGACTCGTAGGCGGCGGCGTCGAGCGGGCAGAGGGGAGGGGGCCGTGGGCGGGGACTCTCCCGCTTCCTCCGGGCTCCCCGGCCGGGCTACAGCGTCGGCCGCCAGGAAACCACGCTCTCCCCCGGCCGGGAGCGCGAGGAGCGCAGGGGGCCGGGGGAGGCCAGCCCGGGGGGGACGGCGAGGGCAGCCGGGGGCAAGCTGAAATGCCGGCCTTTACTCTCCCCCGTCCCCTCGCTCCGGGGTGGACGGCCGAGCGCCGGCGCCGCCTCCTCCCCGGTGGGCAGCGGTGGTACCTCCCGGCGTCCGGCGAGCGCCCGGGCCCAGAGGCCCCCTTCTCTCTGCCCCCGCGCACGCCGCCGCGCTCCGCCCCGCCACAGAGTCCCCGCCGGGCGAGAGCGGCTCCACATCCGGGTACTGCCGCACCCTAGGCCGGAGCAGCACCTTCTCAGAGTGACTAGGGAGGAAGGGGGTCCTCAGCAATGGTAGAGTGGGAAGGGTTTCAGATAGTCGCGCGATCGCGGGAAGAAAGGAGAAAAAAACGATCCCTAAGCGTCTCTCCACGGCTCAGTGACGGTGCGCATGCGCCCGATCGGGAGGCGGGGAGAAAGCCTGGGGCGATGAAGGGGCGGATCCTGGGTGGTGCTTCCCCGTGGTATGGCGCTCCTCATTAGCTGAAATAATAGGGGCGGAGCTTTATGGAGGTGGGGCTAGAGGAAATAAGGATCGGGCTGCGACTCCGGCTACCGAAATTGTGCGAGTAGAATGAAGCTTGTCTTTCTGGTGTTCCTACGTGTACTAAGGTGGATTTCAGATTCCGTTTTGTTTTAGTCTTCCTTTTTGACGGACGCAGTAATAAAATATATTAAGGGAGACCTGTATTTCTGTATGTGTGAATTCAAAACGTTTCAAACCAGAGTGGGTGATGGGTGATGTGTTTTTTAAGCTGAACCCAATGGTACTGAATGTTGCGAGCACCGTTAAAAGTTTTTGGAAGGTGTGTCTTGCTTTTATGCACAGTCAGGGTGGTACGTAGACTCAAAATTTTACTCATTAATGACTGTCGTCACTCACCACATAATTCAGTCCCTAATTGCGAAATACAGCGTTGAGAGGAAGATAAGAGAACTGTAAGAGTGGCTTCTGATTGCCCTTTCTCAAATGGCCTTATGGTGCATAGAGTTTCAAACCTTTGTTTCCACAGCCCAGCAAGCATGCATTGTTAGCATAAGCTGTTGCTTTTCTTAAGGAGAGTCAAAGGAGAAGGGAAAAGCCCACAGAGAGAATAATAAAGTGGAAAGACAAGAAAGGGGATGTGAAATGTACCCATTGGATTATTATTTAGTGAAATTAATGAGATATTCTTAACTTTTTATGTAAATAAAACTAACAAGAAATACCAATTACAGAGTCCCAAAGGCCAAATAACAACTAATATTGGGGACTAAACAGAATTTAAATATTTGCTCAGAATAGGGCAGTCACATTTCTAATTTGTCTTTTTTTTTTTTTTTTGAAACAGAGCCTCAAGCTGTCTCCCTGGGTAGAGTGCAATGGCATCACAGCTCACAGCAACCTCCAACTCCTGGGCTCAAGCGAGTCTCCTGCCTCAGCCTCCCGAATAGCTGGGACCACAGGTGCCCGCCACAACGCCCAGCTATTTTCTGGTTGCAGCCGTCATTGTTGTTTGGCAGGCCCAGGCTGGATTTGAACCTGCCACCTTAGGTGTACGTGGTTGGCACCTTAGCCACTTGAGCCACAGGCGCTGAGCCCTAATTTGTTATTAAAACATACTTTACTCTGGAAATTTTAAATGTGTTATTACCAGAGCTGCTCAGTAGTAATTAAGTGGCTGTGGAGCCTTGGCGCCCACAGCTCCAGACACATGCACTGAGGCTAGCGGGTTCGAACCAGGCCCAGGCCAGCCAAAAACAACAGCTAAACAAATGCAACAAAAGAATAGTTGGACATGGGCAGTGCCTTTGGCTCAGTGGATAAGGCACCGGCCCCATATACAGAGAGTGGTGGGTTTGAACCCGGCCTCACCAAACCGCAACAAAAAATAGCCAGGCGTTCTAGTCGGCACTTGTAGTCCTAGCTCCTTCAAAGGCTGAGGCAAGAGAATTGCTTAAGCACAAGAGATGGAGATTGCTGTGAGCTGTGACACTATGGCACTCTATTGAGGGCAACATAGTGAGACTGTCTCAAAAATAAAGAGTACTGTGAAGTTTTAATGCTCTACCACTGCTTCCTACTGTTTTCTGATTTCCTTCTTTATCAACTTAGTTAAATTGATCAAATGAATTAGTAAATTGATTTTAAAAATTATAATAGCCCTGGTTGACTTTGCAAGGTGGTAAGAGCCAGGCTCAGCGCCCGTACAGCCTACCCACTGAGCGCCAGGCGCCACCGAGCCCTTCCTAATTTTTAGAGTGACCCCTTTGTAGAGAGGGGTCTTGCTATAGTGCCCAAACTGGTCTCCAATACCTGACCTCAAGTGATCCTCCCACCTTGACCTCAAAAAGCACTGGGATTACAAGCCTGAGTTACCACACCTGACCAAATTTTGAATTTTGATCTTTTCCAGAGCTAGAGATAAGCAGAACAATGCTTTCTAGTGATGGTGAGCAGTGGCAACAATTAGGAAGATAATACTGTACTCTACAATGTACTATATTCAATAAATTAATAAGATACTCACTTTATTGTAAAATACGTTTTATGTTAGGCAATTTTACCCAACTGAGACCAGTCTGAGCAAGAGCAAGACCCTGTCTCTACTGAAAATAGAAAAACTAGCTGGGTGTGGTGCTGGGCATCTGTAGTCCCAGCTACTTGGGAGGCTGAGGAACAAGGATGGCTGAAGCCCAAGAGTTTGAGGTTGCTGTAAGTTGTGACGCCAGAGTACTCTACCAAGGGCAACAAGTGAGACTCTGTCTCAAAAAAAAAAAAAAAACTTATAAGATTTTTATTCCAATCTTTGGTAAGATGAAATCAATATTTGCCCCAGGAATGAAGTCGTTTTCCTGTTCCCTTCCTCCTGTCTTTGCAGGAACTCTACAGGAACTCTGGAGTACCACTGAGCATGAGTATGAAAACCTCAAATTAGCCAAATCCCCATATTTGAGATAAAGAAAATCAGGCCAGCACTGATTAACTAATTTGTTCAGGATTACACAAGAAAGTAAGAGAGTACTAAAAGTATAACTCCTCTAACACTGGGTATATCTGTGTATAAACACTTTTTTAGGGCCAGGTGTGGTGGCTCACGGCACTCTGGGAGGCCAAGGTGGGTGGATTGCCTGAGCTCAGGAGTTTGAGACCAGCCTGAGCAAGATCAAGACTCCATCTCTAAAAACTAGCCAAGTGTTGTGGTAGGCAGTTGTAGTCCCAGCTACTTGGGAGGCTAAGGCAAGAGAAGCACTTGTGCCCAAGAGTTTGAGGTTGCTGTGAGCTATGATAGCACAGCACTCTACCAGAGGGTGACAAAGTAAGATTCTGTCTCAAAAAAAAAAAAAAGCACTTCTTTATCCATTTATCCCCCTGTTAAATATATTATTAGTTTATAGCACTATCACATTGCTAAGACTATTGCAAGGCCTTTTTTTTTTTGCAGTTTTTTTGGGGGGAGCAGGGACCAGGGCTGGGTTTGAACCTGCCATCCTTGACATATAGGGCTGGCACCCTACTCCTTGAGCCACAGGTGCTACTTTCTTTCTTTCTTTTTTTTTTTTTTTGAGACAGAGTCTCACTATGTTACCCTTGATAGAGTGCCATGGCATCACAGCTCACCAGCCCCAAGTGTATGTGGCTGGTGCCCTAACCATTGAGCTATGGGCACCAAACCTGCAAGGCCTTTAAATTAATAGTTTGCCATTAGCTTTCATATGTTTTTGATCATAGTTCCTTTCAGTACAAAAAAAATTTTTTTTGAGACAATCTTACTCTCTTGCCCTCGGTAGAGTACTATGGCATCACAGCTCACAGCAATCTCAAACTCTTGAGCTTAAGTGATTCTCTTGCTTCAGCCTCCCAAGTAACTGGGACTACAGGCACCCGCCACAATGCCTGGCTGTTTTGTTATAGTTGTCATTGTTGTTTAGCAGGCCTGGGCCGAGTTCAAACCTGCCAGCCTGGGTGTATGTAGCCAGCACCCTAACCACTGTGCTACAGGCACCAAGCCAATTGTCATTGTTGTTTTAGCAGACCCGGGCCGGGTTCAAACCCACCAGTCTCAGTGTATGTAGCCAGCACCCTACCTACTGAGCTCCAGGCACCGCCCTGAACTTATCTATTCTGACAATGGGAGTACCATATATTGGTCATACCATATATCTCTTCTGGTGTTCCGTGGCCAGGTATTGAGTTTCAGCTGCAACTCAGGAGTAAAAAAGAGCCAGTTCTCAAAAGGGAATGATTTATTTACAGAAAAGAGTACAACTTAAACTCTTATCTCTAAAACTCTAGCGCAGCGGTTCTCAACCTGTGGGTTGCGACCCCTTTGTAACAATGAAAATACATCCTGCATATCATATATTTATATTACGATTCATAACAGTAGCAAAATTACAGTTATGAAGTAGCAACAAAAATAATTTTATGGTTGGGAATCACTACAACATGAGGAACTGTGTTAAAAGGTTGCAGCATTAAGAAGGTTGAGAACCACTGCCCTAGAGGTTTAACTGGGATTCTTTTTGTTTGTTTGTTTTCTGAGGCAAGAGTCTCAGTCTGGTTAGAGTGTTGTGGCATCATAGCTTAAGCAATCCTCTTCCCTTAGCCTCCCAAGTTGCTAGGACTACAGGTGCCTGCCATAACACCTGGCTAGTTTTTGTATTTGTATTTTATTTTATTTTATTTTTGAGATAGATTCTCACTATGTCGCCCTTGGTAGAGTGCGTGGTTTCACAGCTCACAGCAACCTCAAACTCTTAGGCTTAAGTGATTCTCGGCACAGCGCCTGTGGCTCAAGTGGCTAAGGCACCAGCCACATGCACCTAAGGTAGCGGGTTTGAATCCAGCCCAGCCCTGCCAAACAACAATGATGGCTGCAACCAAAAAATAGCTGGGCATTGTGGCAGGCGCCTGTGGTCCCAGCTACTTGGGAGGCGGAGGCAGGAGACTTGCTTGAGCCCAGGAGTTGGAGGTTGCTGTGAGCTGTGATGCCACAGCACTCTGCCCAGGGGGACAGCTTGAGGCTCTGTCTCAAAAAAGAAAAAAAAAAGTGATTCTCTTGCCTCAGCCTCCCAAGTAGCTGCCACAACAACTGGTTATTTTTTGGTTGCAGTTATTACTGTTGTGTAGCAGGCCTGGGCCAGGCTCAAACCCTCCAGCCTCTGTGTATGTGGCTGATGCCCTACTCACTGAGCTATGGGTACTGAGCCTATTTTTTTTTATTTTATTCTATTTTATTTTATTTTATTATTTTATTTTATTTTTAAGACAGTCTCACTCTATCACCCTGGGTAAAGTGCCTGGGATCATAGCTCACAGTAACCTCAAACTCTTAAGCTTGAGCAATCTTCTCGCCTCAGCCTCCCAAGTAGCCAGGACTACAGGCACCCACCACTACACCTGGCTACTTTTGCTATTTTTAGGAGAGATGAGAATCTCTAATCTTGTTCAGACTGGTCTTGAACTCCTGGGCTCAAGCAATCCACTGGCCTCCGCCTCCCAGAGTGGTAGGATTACAGGCATGAGCCACTGTGCCCAGCCTACACTGGGATTCTACCAGCATTTACCAGGGGATCCACATAGTATCTCCATCTGTCATCAGATACTTCAACACACTGGCTATGCTAGATAATATGGCTTGGCTTATGTGGCAGGAAAGCTTTCTCGGCAGTTTGGGCCTGCTGCAAAATCTTCTTTTGCTTTGGGACCTACTCAAAATTGGTTCTAGGACAGAGTAATACAAATGTAATACTTTGCCTATAAAATCGAAAGAGGCCCAAATATTTTACCTCTTTCTTAGCTGCTAAGGGCACAATGTGCAGCAACTTGCCTTTCATTGTAAAGGGGATATTCTTTTCTTTTCTTTTTTTGAGATAGAGTCTCACGCTGTCACCTTGGGTAAAGTGCTGTGGCTTCATCATAGCTCACAGCAACCTCCTACTCTTGGGCTCAAGCTATTCTCTGGCCTCAGTTTTTCTATTTTTATTTAATTTTGAGACAGAGTCTCACTTTGTCACCCCTGGTAGAGTGCTATGGTGTCATAACTCACAGCAACCTCAGAATCTTAGTCTCAAGCAATTCTCTTGCCTCAGCCTCCCAGATTGCTGGAAGTACAGCCACCTGCCACAACACCCAGCCAGTTTTTCTATTTTTAGTAGTGACAGGGTCTCTCTCTTGCTCAGGCTGCTCTCAAACTGGTAAGCTCAAACAATCCACCTGCCTCGGCTTCCCAGACTGCTGGGATTACTGGTATTAGCCACCTCACCCATCCTGGAGAAGACATTCTTATGTGTCACATACCACTGGACTCTTAGCAACTTCACGAAAGTGATGCGACCTAAATTTTCTTGACATTTTGCTCCCATCCTCTGACATTCATGTGTCTTACTAAAGCACCTAGGGTTCATGATACTCTTGCTCACTAAATCATATCAATATGACGTCCTTATTGTAATGGACCACCATTATGCCCTGTAAAACAGTGAGAAATCAAGGTCTCTGCAAATTAGATTATAGAGAGAGCTGTAGACTTAGCAGGGCCCTGAGGAAAGACATTGAAGGTATGCTGCTGCCCCTGCGAGGTGAAAGCAAGATGCCTGGGATGGTACTTGAGAAAAAAATCATTTGCCATATCATCAGCTGTAGTAGCTGGAGCTGCATATTGATTTGCTTCAGTAAAAGAAGCCACATCTAGAATGGCAGCTGCAATTGAGTCATTATATGATGAAGTTCATAATAATACACAGGACTCATCTTTCTCAGTAGGCTAAACAGGCAAGTTAAAAAGGGAGGTGATGGGAATTATTATTCCTGCATTTTTCAGGTCTCTGATGTTGGCACTTGTCTACAATAACCCCAAGGTATGGCTTTTAGTTTGTTCATTTGGAAGGATAGAACAGTTACAAGGCTTCCATCTGAACTTTCTTACTATATTATCTCGCTCTCCAGGTCATGAAGTTAATATGTATATCCTTCCAGTTGCTGTGGTTTATTCCAACTATGTGCATTCAGAAACTGGAGAAATAACCACAGTTAGTTACCTAGAATCACTATAATGTATTAGAATTCAAGCTGGATTTACCATATGACTTCTATGTCTTCTCCATTCACTCTGGAAAGTGGTTCCTGATGCCTCTAGGATAATAAATTGGGAGAAAGAAAGGAGAAGAAGAATTCAGGGATGAATTGTTGGCTGTGTCACAGGCTCCTTCCTCATGAGGACCCATCCTTCCCTTCATTCAAGGACCTGTGGAATGGCTATACATACACTAGACGAAAGGTCGTGAGTTTCCATAGTGGTGACTCAAGTCAGGTCTCTGCTTGCCAGAGCTAGAGTATTTCTAATTGCATAGATCAAAAATTACTTAAATAGGGCAGCGCCTGTTTCAGTGAATAGGGTGCCAGCCCCATATACTGAGGGTGGCAGGTTCGAACCCAGCCCCAGCCAAACTGCAACAAAAAAAATAGCCAGGCATTGTGGCAGGAGCCTGTAGTCCCAGCTACTCAGGAGGCTGAGGCAAGAGAATCACCTAAGCCCAAAATCTGGAGGTTGCTGTGAGCTGTGATGCCATAGCACTCTACCAAGGGCAACAAAATGAGACTCTTATCTCTAAAAAAAAAAAAATTACTTAAATAAGGTGCCCATCTATTTAATTCTATGTCATTAATAGCCACCACCAAAGACCTATGTGAGTTAAAACATTCTGATGGGGCCCAGCATGGTGGCTCACGCCTGTAATCCTAGCACTCTGGGAGGCCAAGGAAGGTGGATTATCTGAACTCATAGGTTCAAGACCAGCCCGAGCAAAAAACTAAGACCCATGTCTGAACTAAAAATAGAAAAACTCAGGCAAGAGGATCACTTCAGCCCAAGAGTTGGAGGTTACTGTGAGCTATGTTGCCACAGGACTCTACTTAGAGCCACAGCTTGAGACTCTGTCTCAAAATAAATAAATAAATAAAAATAAAAGTTAAAGAAAAAGAAACATTCTGATGACCACTCTGACTGACCCTTTTGCTTGTTGTAGTAACTGCATTCACCTTGTCTCTGGCAGGTACTCACTAATACTTGGCCTCTGTTATTCTGGATTGAAATCAAACAGTTCGTCTCAGTGGTGAAATCTCTCACCATCATCCCTGGCCTACAGATGGCAGCCATCAATCAACCTTTTAAAACTTGGTGATTCCCATGGGCGGTGACTGTGGCTTGGTGAGTAGGGCGCGTTCCCATATTCCGAGGGTGGTAGGTTTGAAACCTACACCAGCCAAAATGCAACAAAAAAATAGCTGGGCATTGTAGTAGGTGCCTATTACCTCAGCTACTTAGGAGGCTGAGGCAACAGAATCATTTGAGCCCAAGAGTTTGAGGTTATCATGAGCTGTGACACCACAGCACTCTACCAAGGGCGACGTAATAAGACTCTGTCTCAAAAAAAAAAAAAGAAGACAGAGTCTCACTTTGTTGCCCTTGGATAAGTGCCATGGTGTCATACCTCACAGCAACCTCAAACTTTTGGGCTCAAATGATCCTTTAGCCTCAGACTCCCCAGTGGCTAGGACTATAGTCACTCACCACAACGCCCAGCAACATTTTTAGAGATGGAGGTCTCACTCTTGTTCAGGCTGGTCTTGAAGTCCTGAGCTCAGGCAATCCACCTGCCTCAGCCTCCCAAAGTGCTAGGATTACAGTTGTGAGCCACCATGTCCAGCCCCCTTCCTTTCTAAAATTATTATATCTGAACAATTTTGTATTAGTTGGAGTTTTTGTTCCAAAGGAAAGGAAGTGCAAGCCAGTTTGGTTTAACCAAAAAGAAAAATCATTTGGCTCCACGCCTGTAGCTCAAGCGGCTAAGGCGCCAGCCACATACACCAGAGCTGGTGGATTCGAATCCAGCCCGAGTCTGCCAAAAAACAATGACAACCACAACCAAAAAATAGCCAGGCATTGTGGCAGGTGCCGGTAGTCCCAGCTACTTGGGAAGCTGAGGCAAGAGAATCACTTGGGCCCAGGAGTTTGAGGTTGCTATGAGATGTGACGCCACGGCAATCAACCCAGGGAAAAAATTTGAAGCTCTGTCTCAAAAAAAAAAAAAAAAAAGAGAAATCTTTTGGATCATATAATGGAAAAAAAATAGAAGATGAACATGTATGTTGGTTTAGGAGCTCGAACTCTAGGATTCAGTATTTCTCCAATTCTCATTTTTGCCATTTTCTTTTTTGGCTTCTTTTAAAGTCACAAAGTGACCTCAAGCTCCTGGCTGCCATTCATCCTTACTGCTTGAAGCTTTGGCAAAAAAAGAGGTTAGCCCCTCCCTCCTTTCCTGGTAATCCCAAGAAGACTCTTACTGAGACACAATGACTCTGAATGAGTCATGTACCTATCCTTGAACCAAACTCTATGGCCAGCATAGACATGGCTTTCATGTCCACTCTTAAGTTGGGTGTGATGTCAACTCTACCCAAAGCACTTGGTCTAAGAGTAGAAGCAAGGATACCAATGCCCAAAAGGACGGAATAACTGCTTAAGAAAAAAATGTTTTAGAAGTTGAATTTGAATGATTATGTTGAAACACATCATGAAATGCCTGAATTGTTTGAATACTGAAACAGATTTAGAGGAAATTTTCTGACATTTTACATGACATCAGCCATTTGAATAGAAGCAACATGGTTGAAGGAAGTGGGTGCTAAAGTCAGGAGACTTTGACTCTAGCTCTGTGCTCAGGCTTATTAGCTTTGTGAACTTTAGCAAATCACCTGACTTCTCTGACTCCCAGCTGCTTCGCACCTAAGACAAAAATATTAATAATATTTGTATATGTAATGGTTCTTGGTTCATTTTTGCATCTATACTAGCTTAAACTCGAGAAATACCAAGGGTTAGTGCCTAAAGAGTCACAGCAAACATTTCTTTCTTTTTTTTTTTTTTAGATTAATATGAGGGTATAATTAGGTTACTTTGTTTGTGTTTATTAGGTAGAGTCCAACGTGTAGTTCTGCCCCTCACCCAGGAAATATGCCATATACCTTTACATTGTGCCTGTTAGGTGAGAGGACACAATATCCCCTCCCTCCCCCACACTGAGTTTAATTGTGTTTTTCTCTTATATGAGCATGTATTTGTTAGTCTACTGGTTTCATATTAGTATTGAGTACATCAGATACTTGCTTTTAAATTTTTGTGGTAGTTTACTAAGTAGAATGTGAGAGGTCAAAGACCAAAAATAAAAATTATCCCAAGACATGAAACAAAAGGAAAGGGCAGCACCTGTGGTTCAGTGGGTAGGGAGCTGGCCCCATATACCAAGGGTGGCTGGTTCAAACCCAGATCCTGCTAAACTGCAAACAATAAAATAGCTGGGCATGTGGGCACCTGTAGTCCCAGCTACTCAGGAGGCTGAGGTAAGAGAATCGCCTAAGCCCAAGAGATGGAGGTTGCTGTGAGCTGTGATGCCACAGCGCTCTACCAAGGGTGACAAAGACTCTATCTCTTAAAAAATAAAAAAAAATGGCTCAGCACTTATAGCTCAACTGGCTAAGGCGCCAGCCACGTACACCTAAGGTGGTGGGTTCAAATCCCCAGCCTGGACCCGCCAAACAACAATGACAGCTGTAACCAAAAAATAGCCCAGTGTTGTGGCGGGCGCCTTTGGTCCCAGCTACTTGGGAGGCAGAGGCAGGAGACTCGCTTGAGCCCAGGAGTTGGAGGTTGCTGTGAGCTGTAATGCCACGGCACTCTACCCAGGGGG
>CAUYTI010098407.1:0-120826 GCA_963575145.1 Galago senegalensis
TCCCAGCTACTTGGGAGGCGGAGGCAGGAGACTCGCTTGAGCCCAGGAGTTGGAGGTTGCTGTGAGCTGTAATGCCATGGCACTCTACCCAGGGGGACAGCTTGAGGTTCTGTCTCAAAAAAAAAAAAAAAAAAAAAAAGACTAGCAGAGGAGTGAGTGGGCACCAGTGGTGGAGGCCTTGAGTACAGGCTGGAACCATGAGCACTTCTGCCCCACCCCCCCCCCTTCCTGATTAGGGCTTCATTGAACATGAAAGAGGATGGCTGTGACTCTGGCCATATCCTCTGTTCTTCCCTTGACCCCTGGGTTCCAGCTGGGTCAGCTCCCTCCATATCAGGGGTGGCAGCTTTATTCTGAGCCAGGTAGGGTAGGGTAGGGGATAGGAGGTAAGGATTTTTACATGCATCTATGAGCACACACAACCCAGCCAACTTTGTCACACAGGGGGTCTCTTGCACCTGCGGTGATTACCTGGGCTGGGGGTGGTGGTACCATTTTCTTCTCATAAAGGGTCAGAGGGTAGAGCAAGAGGGTTACAGGGGTGACTGGAAAATTTTTGAAGCTCTTAATAGGCTAGGTTGGACACTTCCTGTCCCACATATTAAAGAATTCACAGCTTGTTAAAATTGAAATAAGCATCTTAGAGTAGGATGTAAATTGTACCTGAATTTTTAGGATAAAACGTTGGACACAGGTGTCCGCACCCCAGGTAGTAGTGAGGGCCTACACTTAATCCTTCTCCATCCAGCTCTCTCATGTTACTGGCTCACCCTCTGCCTCTGGGTTCCAGATGTTTCTCCAGAAACGTTTACCACATGCTGCCAGGGCCTTGTCTGAGGTTCTGAGCAGTGGTGTACTATAGCGGGTCCAGATGAATTAGTTTGTTCACCAAATGTTCATCAGGTCCCTCCTCTGAGTTGGCATACCGGCTCTGGGGTGTGGCAGGGAGCAGGACGATGATAGTCTCTGTCCTTAGAGAGCTAGCATTCTAGGGGGAGAAGCAGAGACATCACTGTGGATGTGGTAAGTGCAATGAGCAAAGATAAAGCAGAGAAAGGGACATAGAGGGTGACAAGATTGGAGCAGGGACATTCCAGCACAGAGCAGAGACTCTTCGTGGGGGACCAGGCAGGGAGTAGGGAGCCGTGTGCTGACCGAGGCCCTCAGTGCCTTGTCTTCTGACTCCTTTTAAAAACTCCAGGAGGAAACTGAGGCATACAGCAGCAGAGTGGCTTGCCCAGGGCTGTGTATTGAGGTCCCTGGCCTGGGTTGGATCGCTCCCACATGACAGATATAGGAAGCGAGGTTGTTCAGTGTATAGTAGCCGTGCTGGGGTTTTGAGGCCTGGAGTGTCTCCCTCCTAGGCTCTGAACTGGTCCAGGACCCTCATTCTTTGTGTAGCAGCTCCTCTCCTTCTCTGCCAGGCCTCGCCCTGGCTCTGGCCTCCATGAGCCCAGAGCTTATGGTGGGGCGGGAGGGCCTTGTGGGGGAGCCACAGGGTTTAGAGTTGCCTGCTAGGGCCAGGGTGGGGCTCCTGCCTGGTCATTATAAACATGCCCAGTTCCTCTGTTTGTCCTGCCCTCCATGCTGTGCCCAGAGGGAAGGGGTGGCCCCAGGCAAATATCCGGTCCCCTGCAGGGTCACACAGGCTGCAGAGTGAGAGGTGTTTTGAGGGTGCTTATCAGTGGGGGCTCTGAACTATGGAGGACAGATGCCACAGGACAGCTCCCTCTACTAGCTAGTTAACTACCCCATTGTCCAGGCTGCCTCCTGCTGTCCTCACCCATCTTGATCCTGAGCAGAATCTGTTCTTCCCTCTCCTGGGTTAGTGAGGGGTCACATGGCTGATGCTGTTCCTGCTGAGGGCTTGGGAGCTGCCTAGCACCCCCAGGTGGTGGGAAGAGGGAGCTGAATGGGCTGGGCAAAGAGTTCAAGGAGAGAAGGGGGTCTGGGTGTCAGGCCAAATAGGGGGACATCTGGGAAGACAGTGAGGCCATAGGACATGGGGCACAGATCTGGAGTAACAGAGTAGGGGAGAGTAGGGAGGTTGGGGACTGCCATTCCAGAAGCTGGAATTTACAAAGAACTTGGGGAGATGGGGAACAGGGAGTAGTAGGTCAGAGCGAGGAGGCTAGAAGGGAGGGGGTGGTTAGTGTTTGGTTTCAGCACCTGGGTTGAAGAGTGGCTGAGACAGAGGCAAAGCGGGCTCATTCCTGACCTGGGCTATCCCATCTCTCACCCAGGGACTCAGGCAGGCCCCAGAGCAAGTGGGGAACCTGGGGTCAGCTGGGGGAGCCCTGGCTCTGACCACCTGCTGGCCTGTTGGGACTGGTTGAGACAGGTTGGCTGCTGGGTCCCCACCCATCTCCCACTGGTCTCCTACTGCCAAACTGGTTCCCCTGGAAAGCTCCACATTCATAGTTCTACCTCCGCCAGGGTGGTAGCCTCACCTTCCTGAGCTGCTCCCACAGAAAGGGAGCCTGAGAAGCAGGTGCTGGAGTGACCGCATGGTCCCAGGCACACTGGGAACATCTTTTCTCTCCCTAGGTCCACAAGACCTACTGGGCTGGGGAGCCAGCTGGGAACAGATAGAAATCCCCCTAGCACCTTTCTCCTCATTCCCTCCAGCCCCAACCACTCTAGGTTCTCACCATGTGGGCAGGTCTGTTTGACCCACATGAGCACTCCACGAGGTCAGAGGCTATCTTGGTCACTGCTGTCCCCACAGGGCTGGGCACAAAGAGACTGTGGTGAATTCACTGTTGGGTGAATTATGATTGACTGAGTGAATGAATAAGTGAATAGATGTCTTCTCTTGTTTACAGATGAGTAACCTGGAGACCCGAGAGAAGAAGTCACCTGCCTGAGGGCAGTTCTAGCCCCACCAGCATCTAATCAGGTCTCTGTGAACCTAGGGGCCACATGTGGCTGGTATTTACTTACTTTTCCTCACAGCAGCCCTGTAGAGGTTGATCCATGGCACAGAGAGGTTGAGTCACTTGCTCAAAGTCACAGGTTGTACCTGGCAGAGAGATTGCACTCTGGCCTTCACATCACATCTCTGGGCTCCCTGTGGGACACCACTATCAGCATGTTGCCCCTTCAGCATTTATTTTGTTCTAAGTGCCCCATCCTAATGATAAAGGAGTATCACAGTGAGGGTGGCTGGGTGTCCTGCTATGGCAAGTCTCAGATACCATATGCTGAGTTAGTAACTGAAGTGCATGGTGTTCTAAGCCCAGACTCAGGCCTAGGTGAGCTGGGGTGCTTGTGGCCAAGCCACTGGGTACCATTCACTGAGGACACAGGCCAGATGTGAGGTGAGACACAGAGGGACTGGGCAGATGAGACCTGGCCTGAGGTCCTGACATTCTAATGGTGGGGTGTGGACACAGAACCAGGAAACACAGAATGAATGGCAGAATTTTCACAGCTTCCTTGTGCTGGAAAGGTGATGTGTAGAGGGTGGTGGGGCCTGGAGCTATTTCCTCAGGGTGATCAGAAAAGGATTTGCTGAGGTCTCTGAGAGAGGAAGTGGGGGCGAGAGGGAGCCACATGTTGACCCCAGGGAAGAGCATTCAGGCAGAGAAATGTTCTGAGCAGGGGAGAGATGTGACCTCATGTGGATGTTCACAGGCCCCCTCTGGCTACATGTGAGGCACAAATCGGGGGTGCTAAGACAGAGACCCTGGAGGAGGCTGCCATCTCCCATTCTAGGTGGGATACAGGGAGGGATGGGCCAGGGCATGGGCAGAAGAGGGAGAGAAATGGGCAGGTTCAAATCACCTGACACTTAACCCTGTTGGTGCCTCTCTCCCGCAGGCCTGGTAGGAGCCCAAGTTTGAGCCTGCGTGGTGCTGAAGCCCCAGCACTATGTTTGGGAAGAAGAAAAAGCGGGTGGAGATCTCAGCACCATCTAACTTTGAGCACCGAGTGCACACGGGCTTTGACCAGAATGAGCAGAAGTTCACGGGGCTGCCCCGCCAGTGGCAGAGCCTGATCGAGGAGTCAGCTCGCCGGCCCAAGCCCCTAGTCGACCCCGCCTGTATCACCTCCATCCAGCCTGGGGCACCTAAGGTATACAGACACCTGCCATTCTGACACCCCAGGGGGCCCCAGCCCTTAACCCCAGACTTGACTCTGCAGCCTATACCTCCACATCTCCTCCTCCTCACTGACCTTAACAGAGACACCCTAATCCTGGGCCTGGTGGTGGCCTTTGACCCATCCTTCCCCCCAACAGGCCCCTCTGATTCTCCCCACACCGGCCTCCAGTCCTGCTTTCTCCTGGAGCTCCATGCTCCTGTCCCCACACCTGTCTTTGAGCCCTTCCAGAACACCTGTGGCAGTGAGCAGCACAGACCATTCCTAGACAGTGACAGCACCAGGTGGTCAGGGCGCGGATGAGGGGACTGACCCAGACCAGGGGTCCAGACAAGCTTCTCAGAGTTTGGGGCACCTGTACCACAAGCCGTGAGGGCCAATGAGGATTAAGAATTGAGGTGAATGGGACACCGCGGTTAGTGGAGAAATGTTCCTGGGAAACACCAAGGGTTTTTGTTTGGGTTTTTTTTTCTGCCATTGTGAGCAAAACGGCAGGGTAGAGATATGAACAGGGATCTATTTCCAAGGCTCATGCTTTTAACTTCCCATTCTGTCTCCATATGAAATTATGAGTTGTGGTTCTGGTGTTCAGACATGGCCTGCAGTGAGGCTGGCCTGGTGGCAGAGAGAGCCCAGGCTGGGCCTTGGGAAGCCAGCTTTGGAGTGTGGACTTTACCCCAAGGGCAGTGGGGACCAGGAAGGGCTGCAGGCCAGGGAGAACGCTGCCAGGCTTGTTCCAAGGGGGTGGAGATGGGTGTGCCTGGTGGGCACAGTGCCTGGGGGCAAACCTACCACTGACTCACCTCCTCTCCTCTCCTGCCTGGTGAGGAGGACTGAGGTCAGCAAGTTGGCCATAGGCGCAAGTGCAGAGCCTCCATCTGGCAGTCCACTGAGGTGTTTGTGTGGCCCACACATGGTGCTTTGAAATTCTTTTTCTTTGCCACTACTTTAAAAAGCAAGAGGCTTCACATCTGAATCTCTCTTTTTTGGCTTCTTGTGACAGACTAGCCAGAGCTGTTGGAAGCTGCTATCTAGGTGGGGCACTGGCTCTTCACAGCCCATAGGCCCTGCCCAATCCACCCCAGTTCCATGCCCCACCTGGCTCTGTGGCCACTTGTGTGAAGTTTGTGTCCACACTGGGCCATAGCCCCTGCCTGGCTCAGGATGCTGGGCCTGCCTGTGTCTGTGTCTACTGGGAAGAAGAGGCACGTTGGCTTAATTCAAACAAAGAGCCCCTGTCCTGGGGCCTTCGGGGTACTTGTATTTGCAGCTCTTGGCTAGGAATCTCCCCAGTCCTCCCAGAGTCCTCCTGACCACTTGTTCTGATGCCAAAGTCTGGCCATGTGTCTGCCTTGCCTTCCTGGGGCTGCTCACAGGAGAGGCCTATGGCCTGTGGATGAATTTTATGGGATCAGTTTTCTATACATTAGAGGAAGTCCTATGGCTTCTGGACATGTAGTAGTCCTAGGCTCATGTCCCTGCCTGCCAGCAATGGATAACCATGGAGCAGGGCTCCTATTGCTGTGGCCTCTGCCCAGTGTGGAATGCTCCGCCTCCCTCCCTGGTTCAGCAAATGTTATTGAGCACTTCCTGTGTGCTACATGGTGGTCTGGGTGTTGAGATGTAGCAGAACCAGAAACAGGAAAAACAGTTACCAACCTCAGGAACATTCCACTGGGTAGACCCAGCAATGGACAGATACACATGTGCTTTATGTCAGCTGGTGACAGGTGCTTTAGAGAGAGCTGGGATGGGGCCTGGGAGGGGTGGGGTTGGCATTTTAGACTGACCACCAGAAGCCTCACTGTGAAGCTGAATTTTGAGCAAAGATCTGAAAGAGGGGAGGGAGGAAGCCATGGGAACCTGGGGGAAGGTGTTCCTAGCAAAGGGAACTGCCAGTGTGAAGGCCCCGAGGTAGCAGCATGCCTGGTGTGTCAGAGGAGCAGCAAGGAGACCCGTGTGCATGGAGCTGAGTTGGGGGGTGGAGTAGGTACTTGAGGGTTGAGGGAGATAGGGTGGCAGCTATGGAGGGTGAGGACGAGGTGGATTCAGGATGCATTTGGCACTCAGCCCAGTCCCCAATGCATTTGCCCCTTGGTTCCCAGGACCCTCGTGCCCTCTACTTTAAGTCCAGACCTTTCTGACTCTACGTGTACCCCACCCTTGGCCTTCAGGGAAGCAGAGAGTGTGGCTTGAGTGTTAATGACCCTGGCAGCCTGCAGAGGAGGAAGTGCCAGGCGTTGCCCTGGACTAGCATCCTGTTATCTACAGCTCTCCAGAGCTGATTATGGGCGAGTTGGCTTCTGCCCTCCCTCCTGCCCACCCCACAGGGCGGGACTCTCCCCTCAGTCTGGGAAGCAGGAGGAAAACAAGGGGGACACTGTCCAGAGGTGCCACCAGACTGGGGAGGGACCATGGAGATTACTCCTTTGTGTCCCCTCTTGCGGCTAAGTCCTCCACGGGTAGAGCTCCACCCCTGCTGCCCATCCCCTCATCACCCATGGCATCTCTTCATTCCGTCTCTGTCTTGTCTTCTGTGTGTATTGTCCTGTCCTGTCCCTGTGTGTTGGATGCACGTCCTGTGTCCCCCTGCTCCTTGCCTGGCCCCCACCCTGCCATTGCCCTGGACCCCAGACCATCGTGCGGGGCAGCAAAGGTGCCAAGGATGGGGCCCTCACGCTGCTGCTGGACGAGTTTGAGAACATGTCGGTGACACGCTCCAACTCTTTGAGGAGAGACAGCCCACCACCACCCACCCGTGCCTGCCAGGAAAATGGGATGCCAGAGGAGCAGGCCACCATGGCCCGAGGGGGCCCAGGAAAGGCTGGCGGCCGAGGCCGGATCACTGGTCGCAGTGAGGCTGGTGGCAGCAGTGGTGACAGGCGGCAGGTGGGGCCAGAGAAGAGGCCCAAGTCTTCCAAGGAGGGCTCAGGGGGGCCCCAAGAGCCCTCCCGGGACAAACGCCCCCTCTCTGGGCCTGATGTTGGCACCCCCCAGCCTGCTGGTCTGGCCAGTGGGGCAAAACTGGCAGCTGGCCGGCCTTTTAACACGTACCCTCGGGCCGATACGGACCACCCATCCCGGGGTGCCCAGGTAACCCACTCCCCCCAGGACCTCCCACTGTCCCCTCCCAGTCACTTCCCTTGTTCCCACCTTCCAGCCCCTGCCCCCTGTGTTTCTCATCCTGACCACCCATGTGTCTGTCCCATAGCTGGGCCTCTCTTGCTCAGTGAGCAGAGCTGGCCCCTGGGGCCCTACCACTGACAGTTGTCTCTTTTCTCTTTCAGGGAGAGCCTCGAGACATGGCCCCTAATGGGCCATCAGCAGGGGGCCTGGCTGTCCCCCAGTCCTCCCGGCCTCCCACGCGCATCCGTGGCCCCCCTGGCTCTGGGGTGCTGGGTCCCCATGCCTCTGAGCCTCAGCTGGCCCCTCCAGTCCATACCCCCACTGCCCCTGCTGCCCCTGGGCCTCCCGGTCCCCGCTCACCACAGCGAGAACCACAGCGAGTGTCCCATGAGCAGTTCCGGGCTGCCCTGCAGCTGGTAGTGGACCCAGGTGACCCTCGCTCCTACCTGGACAACTTCATCAAGATTGGCGAAGGCTCTACGGGCATTGTATGCATTGCCACTGTACGAAGCTCGGGCAAGCTGGTGGCCGTCAAGAAGATGGACCTGCGCAAGCAGCAGAGACGAGAACTGCTCTTCAACGAGGTGGGTGGGTGGTGGGTGGGCATGGCCCCTCAGCCTTGCCTCCACCTTTCCGGCTGTGCTCTTCCATTCTGGGCCAGGTCTGGAAGGGTTGAGGGAAAACAAAAGGGGGAGAACCTAAGGTGGGGTTTGGTCCTTCTCCTTTCCTTCCTCCTCATACTCTGCCTAGGCCGTCTCCTCTGTCCTGAGCTGAAGGTTCCTGCCTCTATCCTAACGGTACCTCCACCCATGCCCCTTCTCCTGAGCCCCAGACACATGGTCCCTTGGCCTACTGAACCTCACTCCCAGCACCCTTCAGGCCCTTCCCATCCATCAAGTCTCAACTAGCCTCCAGGAGAGTGTCTCCGTGCCTGCTCCTCCTCAGGTTCCCTGTCTCCTGTGCTCTCACCTGTCAGCCCTGAGACAGTGCACTCTTTCCACTGCTCCTCTGCAGTCCCTCTCTCTTGCTCAGGGTTCTTGCCCCAGCCTACCCTTTTGGGCGTCCCCTTGGCACTCTGCACACAGCAGCCAAAGGGCCCTTCCTGGCATCCGTGACCACTATGTCAGGCCCTTCTTGGTCTGGTGTCCTTCTAGGTACTTGGTTTTATCCAACTTGCAGCTTTGGCTGTAGGTGGTCTCTTTGCCAGGGAACTTATTACATAGACAGGCTCCTAGTTCCTTCCCCAAGAGGCATCTGTGTGTAAGCAGCCCAGTCCCACACTGATGCAGGAACTCCGGGAGGATATCAGGCCTGGGGGTTATCTGGGCACTGGTCACTGCCTCCCTATCCCTCCTCTCAGCGCTTTACCAACCGTACCCTTACCTGTCCCCCTGCTGAATTATGGTGCTCCAACATGAACTCCTAATACAGAGTCCCTCATCTTCCCCCACAGGCACACCTTTTCATCTAACTTTGACTTGCTTGTCCTTATCTCAACCCTGTGCTCAGACACTCCTCCCTCCTTCCTTAGCCAACGCCAGCCTGCTCCTCAGGGCCACTCAGAGACCAGCCTAGGATTGATTAGAGATGGGTGTGTCCATGGGGTGGGGTACATCCCCAGAAGGGTGGTAGCAGGCCTCAAGCTGGCTTCCAGCTCTGCTTGGCTTTGGCAGCGGGGTGGGCAGTCCAGGTGACCCAGAGAAACAGAAGTGAGAGGAGGAGCCAGACAGGCTGCAGAGGGAGGCAGGGTGTCTATGGCGGTCTGGAGGTGGGGCTGGTGCTTACCTGACCTCCTGTCCAGGTGGTGATCATGAGGGACTACCAGCATGAGAACGTGGTGGAGATGTATAACAGCTACCTGGTGGGGGATGAGCTCTGGGTGGTGATGGAGTTCCTGGAAGGAGGTGCCCTTACTGACATCGTCACCCACACCAGGTACTGCGGGGCAGCTGGCTCCTCCACAAAGGGAAGGCAGGACCTCTCCTGTTGCAGGGCTGAATCTCCTCCCGACCACTTAGGGTGGGCCTTGTCTGCTCAGAGCCAGCAGCTCTATCCCCTGGGGTTGGTTATGTCTTCAGACCCTGGGGGTCCTGTCTGCCCAGAGCTTACCCTCATCCTGCACAGGATGAACGAGGAGCAGATTGCTGCCGTGTGCCTGGCTGTGCTGCAGGCCTTGTCTGTGCTCCACGCCCAGGGCGTCATCCACCGGGACATCAAGAGTGACTCCATCCTGCTGACCCACGATGGCAGGGTGAGGAGGCGGGTAGCTGCAATGCCTGTGTTAGGGTGGACAGGCTCTGCTCCCCAGTTCAGTGGCTGGAGGGACAGTAAGTTTATCTGTTCCTCACAGAATAGTCAAGGGTCAGTAGTGGGAGGGAGCGGGCTGCAGTGGGAGGGGACAGGCTGGTGGGGGAGGTTCTGCCATCAGCATAAGATTCTAGGAACTGTAATGCAGCCCTGGGCCAGAGGGGAAAGGTTTGGGCAGACAGCCACAGCCCTGGCCACATGCTTCCTCTTCCCCTGAAAGCCGGCCAAGCACCCCGGATAGGCTGTGGGCACTGGTCTTTGCTCATATTTTGGACTGAGGTTCTGAATCTGGGGCCATGGGTGAGCCTTTCATTGCCCAGAGCTTGCATTTATCATCCAAGGGAGACTTGATTTTTTGTGAGACGGCCCTTGACTTTTCACAAAATTCTTGAAGAAGATGGGAGTTCTGCCCCTTCCTCCAAGGAAAGTTAAGCCCCAAGAGTCAGTCAAGGCAGATTAGGAGAGCTTTGTTTCACTGAGTGTCCATGAAAATCAAAGGATGTCTACAGATGTGTTTGGGGCAACATATGTGAGCCACCTGGAATTGTATGCTCACTGTGTGGGTGTTTTTCTGGGGAAGACCCATAGACATCCTCAAGAGTCTGAAAAAGAACTTACAGTTCGAAAAGGTGAAAATCCTTGGTTCTGGGGACCTGCTTGGTTCATATGCCCTGGGGCAGGGAGCATCTTCTTCCACCTGTAAATTAAAGACCTGTAGCCTCCAGGGAACCAGGGTCCAGCCAGGGCACAGGCTTTCAGATCCTTTGGTCTCTACAGTACTCAGGCCACTCCCCCCAAGAACTGCAGGGTACCTGTTTAGTGTCTGCCAGGAGGGCAGATGATGTGACCTTAGGGGAGATGACATGCCTGAGGACCCCTGCAAGAAGGTAGTAGAGCCCTCCAGTGGTCTGGCTCCAGAGCCCAGATCTTACCTCTATGTTGTACATCCTATCTAAAACCAAGGAATTAATAGGTGCTCTGCTTGCACTTCTGCATGCCAGCATCTCTGACCCTGCGCCTCTGTCCTGCCCTAGGTAAAGCTGTCAGATTTCGGGTTCTGTGCCCAGGTGAGCAAGGAGGTGCCACGGAGGAAGTCACTGGTCGGCACGCCTTACTGGATGGCCCCAGAGCTCATCTCCCGGCTTCCGTATGGGCCAGAGGTGAGCCCAGAGGTGGCCTGGTTGTCCCGCTGTCAGCACAGGTTCATACTTATACCCTAGAGCAGCTGGGGTGGGGTGATGCACGGCTCAGTTTGGGGAGCGGGTTGCCAGGGACAGTTTCACACATGCATTTATTAATTCATTACTGATTACTAGTTCTGGGCCAGGCCACATAATTGGGAGGAGGAATAAAATACTGAGCAGAAGTAGCCATAGGCCCTGCCTGACAGCCTGGTGCAGAGGCCACAGACTTCTGGCTGGTACAGCCTAAAGATGCTTTAAATTTTTTTTTTTTGCAGTTTTTGGCCGGGGCTGAGTTTGAGCCCGCCATCTCTGGCATATGGGGCCAGGGCCCTAATCCTTTGAACCACAGGTGCCGTCCTATTTTTATTTTATTTATTTATTTATTTATTTATTTATTTATTTATTTATTGGGGGCTCGGAGTCTCACTCTGTCACTCTGGCTAGCTAGAGTGCCATAGCATCACAGCTCACAGCAATCCTCTTGCCTTAGCCTCCCAAGTAGCTGGGACTATATGCTCCTGCCATAATGCCTGGCTGGTTTTTCTATTTTTAGTAGAGATAGGCTCTTGCTTTTGCTCAAGCTGGTCTCAAATTCCTGAGCTCAGGCAATCCTCCTGTCTCGGCCTCCCAGAGTACTAGGATTATAGGTAGGAGCCACTACACCTGTCTCTTAGAGATGCTCTTGCAAACATTTTAAAATGAGAGCTCACACACAGAATTTCTTCTTTTGGAAAACCAGAAGATCTGGCCACATGGAGACCAAATTCCTACTTGGCAGCAGTCAGCAGTGCTAAGGGGCAACAAGGTGGTGCCTTTGCCCTGGCAGCAGTCCCCACCCATCCCTGTTGCCTGCTTCACTTGCCTCCTGCTCTGAGACCTGTGAGCTGTGGCCCGTGGGCCTGAGGATTTTTCCACCAGTTGGTCAATAAGACTTGACCCCTGGCCATGAGAAAGGTGCCCTGGGGAGTACATCATGAGTGACCTCAGGCTAAGATGAAGTCACACTGAGGAGGAAGGCTGATGTTAAGAATCTGAGAGGAGAGGATTGCCTATGAGGGTCAAAGACGCAGCTCTAATGGAACAGTGACATTGGGAGTGAACAGGCTTCAGGCACAGTCATCCATGTCCCTTTTCCTCCCCAGCCCCAATTTTCTCAGCATTCTACTCAGGCAGGCTGTCCCCTTTTGGGGGGAAAGACAGCCCCTGGTCACTCTGGGAAGCATCTCTCTGTCTCTGAGCTTCCCCACCTCCACCACTTCGCTGGATATTTTGGCTGAAGTCCCGAGTTGACTCTGATTAGCTCACCTTGGGTCATATGCCTGTTCCTTAGCTGATCATTGTGTCCCACCACCATGGACTGATAAGGAGGGCAGGGGTCTCACCAGAGGAGGCCAGCTTTGCCAGGGGTGAGGTGAGCAGGTGACAACAGTTTTCAAGGGCTCCCAGGAGGAATGTGTGGGGTCTAGCTGGCTGTCCTGGAGGGTGTTCCAGGGCCAGGGACACCAGGAACCAGAGTCAAGAGCAGAACAAGGGGGGACTTTTCCCTGAGTTTCCTCCAGGACTGGCCGTCCTTCCACTGCTCAGTCCTGCTGTCCCTCCTCTCACACCAGGTAGACATCTGGTCACTGGGAGTAATGGTGATTGAGATGGTGGATGGGGAGCCGCCTTACTTCAATGAGCCACCTCTCAAAGCCATGAAGATGATTCGGGACAACCTGCCACCTCGACTAAAGAACCTGCACAAGGTAGGTCCCTGCCAGTCTGGAGGCAGTGCTCTAGCAGGCAGATGCGGGCACCAGGGAGAGTGAGGGGTATGGATGACATTGTCACCTCAGTGGTCCAGGGATGGCACAGACTATGTGCTGGGCTGCCCCACCCCAGGTCTTGTCTGCAAACAGACTTATGTGGGGACTGAACGACAGAAACAGTAGTGCCCTTGGGTGCCCTGTTCTTAAGGCACTTGTACCCAAATCCTGGCCCTGCCCTGCCTTGCCTCAGATAGATCTGGGCAGTTAGAGGTGGAGAACACACCTGGTGGGAAAGGGGTTGTTTCCCCCAGGGCCCAGCTGCTGCCAACTCCTTGCCAAAACACGAAAATGGGGAGGAAATGAAATCCAGGGGACTTTGAGTTTGTCATTGTCCCTGGGGTCAAACTTTAGATGCCCATGCTCTCTATGCCCCCTCCCTGGGCAGTTGGTGTCCTCAGCCCATTCAGAGAAGAGGAAAATCTCAGCCCCGCAGCAGGTGAGCCATGATCTGGTATCTGACCCAGTGCCAGGGAACTTCTCCCCATGACCCTACCCCACCCTTCCCACAGGTGTCACCATCCCTGAAGGGCTTCCTGGACCGCCTGCTGGTGCGCGACCCTACACAGAGGGCCACCGCAGCAGAGCTGCTGAAGCACCCATTCCTGGCCAAGGCAGGGCCACCTGCCAGCATCGTACCCCTCATGCGCCAGAACCGCACCAGATGAGGCCCAGCGCCTGCCCCTGAACCAAAGAGCCCCTTGCGTCACCCCAGCCCTCCGAGGCCAGTAAGGGGGCAGCCCCCACTCTTCCAGCCCCAGGAGACACTCCGTATGGCACCACCCTCTTTACTGGGGGTGGGTGTAAGGGACCCCACTACTGAACTCTGGTTTGATTTTATGACTTAAAAAATCACAGTGACTTATGGGAGTAAGTGAGGATCCCAGGCCCTCCCCTATGTTCTTCTATCTCCCGGAAGGACAGGAGGCCCTTCCATCACTGGAAACCTGCAGCAGGGGTTGCCAAGGGTGGAGACAACACTATGAAAGAGGTGTGTGTGTGTGTGTGTGTGTGTGTGTGTGTGTGTGCGCGCGCATGCGCTGAAGGTCCGGTTACTCTGTCCTCTGGCCTGCAAGTGTGTGTTTCTGACACCTTGCCTGACACTCAGCCCTCTCTCCCCCTGAGCCATTGCGGGGGTTGATCATGAATGTCCGAAGAGTGGCCTTTTCCTGTAGCCCTGCACACCTCTCTGGATGGGAGATGGGGTCGGGGCTTCCACCCACCCCCAGCCTCTGCAGCAAATGACTACTGCACCTGGACAGCCTCCTCTTTTCTAGAAGTCTATTTATATTGTCATTTTATAACACTCAAACCCCCGCCCCAATCTGGGGACAGATGGTCCCTGTCCTGCGCAGTGCACCGGAGACAGAACCACTGCCTGAAGAATCAGGTTTCTGCACGGTCAGCGCAGCCCCACCCATCCCTGAAGTTAGTTTTACAATTAAAAGATTGTCTTGTTTCATGTGTGTGGTATGTGGGGACCCCTGGCTGGCCATCTTATGTGGGAATTTGCAGAGAGGTCTGGAGTCAGGAGAGAGGCCTGGCTGCCCCAGGTGACCCCAAAGGCAGGATGGGACTGGTTTGGGTGGTAGGGTGGCCACAGGATTGGCCTCTACCCCAGAAGCTGCTAGCTTGCCATGGTGACCAGTTTACCAAATCTGTGATTTCCTGGAAACTTGTAAAGGTCCTCTTGAGTGTGTTTAGGGAGTGTGAACTGACCTTGAACAATTAAGTTAGTAAATTGGCTGTTTGGCAGACTGGTCAGTGGGCAGATGGCCTTTTGCGGGGAGGGGGGTTAACTGAGTCTGGTTGACCTTGAGCTGCCCGCTCAGAGCTACCCTTAGCCCCAATGCCTGGGAGCTGAGCCTGGTGGGGCCAGTGATGGGAGAAGGAATCTGGCTGACATGGAGGTGACAACAGCACTTTTGCATTCTGGGCATGTCCTGCCACTCAGGCCCTACTGGGCTTCACTTCCTGCATCTTCTCCTGTATCCTAAGAGGTGGACAGAAGCAGTGCCACCTCCTGGGGTGTGGGTGAGAGAATGAAGAGCTAGCTCCACCTTCAGGGCTGCCTGGCATTGCTGGCACAGAGACCTCAGCCTGGTGGTGATGATGGGAAGCAAATGGTGAGGGTGGAGATTCATTAGCCTGGGCCTCCTGCCCTGTCCCGAGACCCCCTTCTGCAGGTCCTGACCTTCCCTAGGGGTCTGGGCACTGCTTCTGTGGCAGGGCCTGTGCCAAGTGCATACATGACCTAGATAGATCATCACGGATTCAAACAGGACAGTGCAGGCAACACTTGCTCTGTAGGGATGTGTGAGGCCTGGGTGAAGCAGGTACGTTACTAGGGGGAAATGCAGAGTGGGCAGAAGAAGATACAGAAAACATGACCAAGATGATACCCCACGCACACACACACCAAATAAAAAGCTTCAGGCTCGGGTGGCGCCTTTGGCTCAAAGGAGTAGGGCGCTGGCCCCATATGCCAGAGGTGGTGGGTTCAAACCCAGCTCCGGCCAAAAACTGCAAAAATAAAAATAAAAACTTCAGGTTCAGAATGCTTGCAAAGGGGATCTACCAAACAGAAGGAGCAGGTATGGAGAAAGTAGAAGATGACTCCCGTTCATTTTAGGAGCTGGTATGATAAGACTCCAAAACCAAATAATGGAAGGGAGCCACTGGCTTCAGTGGACCCCACAGGACGCTGAGAACAGCTCTAGGAGGTGCCCACTCCCCAGGCTTGGAGGTAGAAAGCTACCTGGAAAGCTACCTGCCCTGGTCAGTCCAATCTGACCCCACAGTGGCTCTGCCGGTTTGGGCACCTTTAGTGCAATTTGAAGAGGTGGCTTTGGGTGGCACAGTGGGAGCTGCTGCTGGAGGTGCTGTTCCTCCCCAGTGCTGCTGCTGCCACTGTTGCCTGTGCAGAAGGGGGTCTCATGGAACAGTCAATGGTAGTTCAGGGAAACAGACCCCTCTAATTGTTTTGAATGGGGGAGGGGCAGATTTAATATAGGTGACTGGTTAGTTACAAACCAGGTACCCCTGGCTCGGCGCCTGTGGCTCAGACGGCTAAGGCACCAGCCACATACACCTAAGGTGGCGGGTTCGAATCCAGCCTGGACCCACCAAACAACAATAATGGCTACAACCAAAAAATAGCCGGGTGTTGTGGCGGGCGCCTGGGGTCCCAGCTACTTAGGAGGCGGAGGCAGGAGACTCGCTTGAGCCCAGGAGTTGGAGGTTGCTGTGAGCAGTGAGGCCATAGCACTCTACCCAGGGGGACAGCTTGAGACTCTGTCTCAAAAAAAAAAAAAAAAAACCAGGTACCCCGATATCATTAAAGGCAGTAAGTCACTGCCACCTGTATGGCTCAAGGAAACCAGGCTTGTCTCTGCTTGGCCAGAGCAGAATGGCTTCTTCAGCTTTCTGCCCTGTTGTCTCACTGACCTCCTGGCCAGGGAGTCTACAAGACAGTTTTTCAGGCTTCAGCTTGAGCAGAACAGAGGGGAACACTTAGGAGGGCAAGTGTGGGCCACACAGTAGCTGTGTGTCACTGGAGGACTCACTTTGTCCACATTTAATTGGCCAGACATGGCACTCTGCGAGAATGAATGTCAACTCAGCCAGACAGGAAGTGCTGTGGGTGCTGGTCACACCCACAAGGCCAGGAGGGAGAGTCAGGGATGGACTGGCTGTGCAACCTGCAGCCACAGGCCACATGCTGATTTTGTGAGGACTTTTTTTGCTTATCTGTGGTGTCAGATATCACAGAAAGTATGCATGGGTCCCTTTTTGGCTAATCAGCTTTCCTTAGTGTTTGTGTATTTAATGTGTATCCCGAGACAGCTCTTATTCTTCCAGTATGCAGCATAGACCCCCCCTGTTAGCCTGCTGGCCAAAGAGAGGTGTGTTTACAGAAACCCAACATGAGTGATTTAAACAGGACCACAGTGGCTTCCAAAGTGGAGGTCCCAGTCCAGCATCATCAGTGGAACATGACATGCAAATTCCTGGGTCCCATCCTTGGTTGAATCAGAAACACTGGTGGGGCCTAGCAATCTGCATTTTTTTAATTGTTGGGGATTCATTGAGGGTACAAGAAACCAGATTACACTGCAGCAATCTGCATTTTAACAAGCCGTTCAGGGCACTCCCTTGCCTCTCAGGTTTGGGAGCCCCTGAGAGTCACAACTGCCCTCTCTCGTGTAAAAGGCTGAGACGTGTAAGAATTAGGATCCTGGGGTCCTTCCTTCTTGTTTCTTCATCTTGGGACCAATGCCTCTCCCTATGTAAGATGACTCATTACCATCAGAAGGGGAAGAGGAGGGCCCTCCCTTTCAAGGACTTGACCCAGAAGTTTCCCCATATATCACTGGCCAGAGCTTAGTCACGTAGCCACACCAAGAAATGAGGTTGGGAAACGGAGTCTATTCTGGGCGGCTGTGTATAACTAACTACACACTATTACTATGCAGTCGTGATTCTCTACCCTGCTGCTCATTACACTTGCTGGGCGTCACCCTGAAAATTCTGATTTAGAGACAGAACAGAGAGCCCAGAAGCAGACTCTGATGTATGCAGGAGCTTCGTACATAAGGATGGCCCCCACAAATCAGGAGGGGGGAAGAGATTGTTTGATAAATGGGCTCATGGAGAGTAAAACTATGTCCCTACCTAAAACTACAACAAAAGGGAAGCCTGGATCTCTGCTGTCCAGTACAGTACTAACTAGTCACATGTGGCTATTTGATGTTTTTTTTGAGACAATTTTATTTGGCCAACCTCTGTAGAGTGCTATAGTAATGTAGTTCACAGCAACCTCAAATTTGGGCTCAAGTGGTCCCCCTACCTCAGCCTCCCGAGTAGCTGGGATAACAGCTGCCTGCCACAACACCTGACTATTTTTTTCTATTTTTAGTAGAGATGGGGTCTCACTCTTGCTCAGGCTTGTCTTGAACTCCTGAGGTCAAGAAATCCACCTATTTGATTTTATTTTTTTGAGACAGAGCCTCAAGCTGTCCCCCTGGGTAGAGTGCCGTGGCATTACAGCTCACAGCAACCTCCAACTCCTGGGCTCAAGCGAGTCTCTTGCCTCCGCCTCCCAAGTAGCTGGGACCACAGGCGCCCGGCTATGTTTTGGTTGCAGCCGTCATTGTTGTTTGGCGGGTCCGGGCTGGGGATTCGAACCCGCCACCTTAGGTGTGCATGGCTGGCGCCTTAGCTGGTTGAGCTATAGGCGCTGAGCCAAAAGGGTGTCTTTTAAGTCTAAGAGTGTCATGGTGGAAGAAGGAATAGGGGAGAGGAGGGTATAGGGACAGTGGTTTCACTGACTTCCCACAGATCTTGGACGATTCAGAAGGAGCCATCAGGTTTTGGGACCACTAGGTTAGGAGTTTTGTATGGTGGGGGAGGTTGGTCAGAGAATGTGGTTTATTAGTAAACGACTAATAATTGGTTGGGCCCTTTTATAGCATAGGGTTCAAGGGGGTATTGAGGTCGGTTTGGGAGATGTGAAGGGGTGGTGGTAGAGGAAGGCACTGTGTAAATGTTCTGTCGTGAGAAGTCACAGGACTGAGTTAAATCCTGGAAGTTTTGTAAATTGGACAGTGTCAATTGAAAAGGATCTAAGGCACTTTTCAGTTTGGAATGGATCTTCTAGGTTAAAGGTGACATGAACTCTGAGGCTGTCCCTGAGAGAGTGTGTGGAGGAGAAACGGAGGCAGGAGAGGAGGTTGGGGGTGTAGGAGTTGGGGAGTGAATGGAAGCAGAAGGTTCTGGAGGCAGTTAGGCAAAAGGTGGGGGACAGAATAGTCAGTGGGATTGAAATCTGAGTCAGAGGTGGAAGGTTGAAGTGGTGGCTGTTCATTCAGAAGGAGAGTTTGAAAGGTGGTGCAGGTCTGGCAGAGTGAAGGATGACCCCGAAGGAAGAAGAAAACTTGAAGATAGGGGACCCCAGACCACTTGCCATTGCATGTTATGAAATGTTGAAGACACTGAGAATGTTTCAATCTAAAGCACTCTTCTCGGGATATTGCTTCCCATCATCTCCTGTATGTTGGGGCCAGGCAGTGCTGTGGAGTGGTTTTGATTCTCCTTTTAGACCTAGGCTACCAAGGTTTTTGAGGAGACTGCCCGGTGGCAGGTTTTAGGAGGGAACTGAATAGCCAGTGCCCACCGTGTGAGGTAAAGAGTAGGAGTGGGCAGAGGCTCGCTGCGGGTGGGGAGAGCAGAGAGGACAAAGTCCTGAGAATTCCAATCCTGTCCCTTAGGCGTCTCTGAGGGAAGGTGTTGGGGAGATTGGGACAATGATCTCAGATTCCCAGGGAAATCCCAACCTAGTGCTAGGACTTTTAGAGGAGTCAGTGAACAGAGGGAGAAATGAATGGAGGAGGAATGGAAAATCTTGGAGAAAGGGGGGGGGAGGAGGGGTAGAAGGCCCCTTGCTCTAACTTACCAGAGTCCTAAGCAATTAGTGTGTGGCGGTGGGTGGAAGGAGGCCTGCAGTAAGGGTCTGGCGTGGTCTCTGGACTGGTCATACTACCTCCTTTCTCGGCCCTCGTACCATAAAGATGAGAGGTTCTGGCATAGAATTGGGGTGAGAGTCCACAAGAAAGGAGAGGAGGCCAGTCCAGGGACAAGGAAAGACTTTAACAGAGGGGAGGTGGAGAACTGGAGACTGACCAGGTGTCAGCTCCTTTCAGCTATGTTGTAATCTTTTGGGACCACTATCGTATTTGCCATCTGTTGTTGGTAGAAACATTATGTGACATGTGATTTTTTTTTCCCCCAACTAGAGTGTAGGCTTTGTGGCAGCAAAGATGTCTCTTCTACTTACCATTATGTCTTAAGCATGTGACGTATTTTGGAATGAATGGATGTGGAGGCAGTGTACCTCCTCCCCCATTGCTCCACTTATCATGCCATGGTGTAGCAGAAAGTAACTGAAAAAATGTTTCATGAGTGTTTAATGAGGTAAAGATTTTAAACAGGCGGTTAAAATTGAAAGTTTGACACATAAAGCAGTAAATGGTAAAAATTACTTAGCTAGAATTGAATGCTGAATAAATGAGACCTTAATGGTATTAATTTGTATTTTCATTTTGAAAAGTAGCCCAGAAAAACAAGTCAAGGCATATAGTTTTCTAAATTTAAAACAGTTATATGTAATATGCTTATAGATTTATTTTAAGTATTAGGTTGAACCGTATGTAATTGCTATCGTCATGCTCAAATGTTTGCTATTTATTATGTAGTATTTTGATTTTCCAATATAGATAAAATTGTTTATTTTTTTTGAAGGGGGGAATTATTGTTTGTTCTTACTCTTCCGTTTTCCAGTACGCACTGCCTCTTCAGCTGGTGAACAACCAAACCATGACCACCTGGATGGAGATCTTCCGAACTATTATTGACAGGACTGTTCCTCCTGTACGCAAAAGCTCTGTGCCTAAGAAGGTTTGGGAAAACTTGGGTTTGGAATATTAGTGATAGATTGATTCATTATTCGAGCCTGCTATGTGGAAAAAAATTACTACTGTAATAAAATAAATAATTATAATATATATTCATTTTTAGAAAGCTCAGATAAACAAAAATAATAATTTAATTCCACTAACATTAAGTGGTACACACCATTTTCAAAACTTGATATTCTTTTTTTCTTTTTTTTTTTTTTTTTGAGACAGAGCCTCAAGCTGTCCCCCTGGGTAGAGTGCCATGGCGTTACAGCTCACAGCAACCTCCAACTCCTGGGCTCAAGCGAGTCTCCTGCCTCCACCTCCCAAGTAGCTGGGACCACAGGCGCCCACCACAACGCCCGGCCATTTTTTGGTTGCAGCCATCACTGTTGTTTGGTGGGTCTGGGCTGGGGATTCGAACCCGCCACCTTAGGTGTACGTGGCTGGTGCCTTAGCCGGTTGAGCTATAGGCGCCGAGCCGCAACTTCAAAGTCTTAAGCTCAAGTATCTCTTGCCTCAGCCTCCCAAGTAGCTGGCACTAAAGATGCCCATCACATTGCCTAGCTATTTTTATAGACAAGGTCTCACTCTGGCTTAAACCTGTGAGCTCAGACAATCCATCTGCCTCAGCCTCCCAGAATGCTGGGATTAAAGGCATAAGCCTCATCCAGCCTGGATTTTTATTTTTTTTCTTTCTTTTTGAGACAGAGTCTCACTATGTCACTCTTTGTAGAGTGCCATGGCAACACAGCTCACAGCAACCTCAAACTCTGGGGCTTAAGTGATTCTCTTGCCTTAGCCTCCCAAGTAGCTGGGACTACAGGTACCTGCCACAATGCCTGGCTAGTTTTTGGTTGTAGTTGTCATTGTTGTTTGGCAGGCCTGGGCTGGATTCAAACCCACCAGGTCTGGTATATATGACTGGTGCCCTAGTTGCTGAGCTGCAGGCGCCGAGCCAGAGCCACCCAGTCTAGCTAGATTTTTTGTATGTTTTGTAGAAATGGGGGCTTGCTCGGTTGCCCAGGCTAGTCTCTAATTCCTGGTATCAAATGATCTTCTTGCCTCCAATCTCCCAAAGCACTGAGATTACAGGTGTGAGCCACTGTCCTACCTCAGAGGAATTCTTTGCACACTGAAAGATATCAACTTTCCTCATCACCTGAAAATCTTTCATGAAATCACAATTTCTGTGGCAATCCATGAATGCTGCTTTCTTGGCTCAGCCACAGCAGATGTACAGAGAACTGCACCCCTAGTGAATCACAAATGCTCCCACAAAAGGAAACTGCAGATGCCTGGCCAGAAGGCCACAGGTTTATGGTTTTGTGAGGGTGCCGGCAGCTATGGCAGCTACTGTCTGCAGCAGGGATGTCAACCACAGTGTGTCCTTCCTTCTGCCTGATGGAGCTGCACTAGTTTGTGGTTTTGTTTTGTTTTTTTTTTTGAGACAGGAGCCTCAAGCTATTCCCCTGGGTAGAGTGCCATGCATTACAGCTCACAGCAACCTCCAATTCCTGGGCTCAAGCAAGTCTCCTGCCTCAGCCTCCCAAGTAGCTGGGACCACAGCCGTCATTGTTTGGCAGGCCCAGGCTGGATTCCACCCCACCCGCTCAGGTGTACATGCTGGCACCTTAGCCATTTGAGCCACAGGCGCTGAGACTTTTTTTTTTTTTTTTTTAGACAGAGTCTCACTATGTCACCCTTGGTAGAGTGCTGGGAAATCACAGGTCACAGCAACCTCCAACTCTTGGGCTTATGTGATTCTCTTACCTCAGCCTCCCAATTAACTGGGACTACAGGTACCTGCCACAACACCCAGCTATTTTTTGTTGCAGTTTGGCCAGTGCCCTACCCATTGCACCAGAGGCGCTGCCCCAATAACCCAATTTTCTTATGGAGTTCAGAGTTTGTTTTTTTTGAGACAGAGTCTCAAGCTGTCACCCCTGGTAGAGTGCTGTGGTGTCATAGCTCACAGCAACCTCAAACTTTTTTTTTTTTTTTTTGAGACAGAGCCTCAAGCTGTCCCCCTGGGTAGAGTGCCTTGGCATTACAGTTCACAGCAACCTCCAACTCCTGGGCTCAAGTGAGTCTCTTGCCTCCGCCTCCCAAGTAGCTGAGACCACAGGCGCCCGCCACAAAGCCCGGCCATTTTTTGGTTGCAGCCGTCATTGTTGCTTGGCGGGTCCGGGCTGGGGATTCGAACCCGCCACCCTACGTGTACGTGGCTGGCGCCTTAGCCGGTTGAGCTATAGGCGCCGAGCCTGCCCAGGATGTTCTTGAACTCCTGTGCTCAGGTGATCCTTCCACCTTGGCCTTGCAAAGTGCTAGGATGATAGGCATGAGCCATTGAGCCCAGCCACATTTGCCTTTTTAGGTAAAGCTAATGGTGAGGCCACTTATAAAATAAATCCTTTTGTAAAGACTCCTTTACCTTCTCCTATGTCTATATTATGACACTTCAGACATAAAATCTTGCTTTATTTCTAAGGGTTAAAGTGTGTGTTTTCTCCTTAGTCTAGTTACTGGTCCTATAATATTCCCTTCCCTGGGGTTAATGGTAGGAAGCATGGTTGGTACAATTATCTTCCTTACTCTGCCAAGGGACTTAACAGTTAGCATCATCTTTAAGGTCCATTGTACATAACTTTCTTTCTTGCCTTTTATTAGGAAAGTGTCCTAATTCTAGGAACCTCAAAATAAGAGGAAAACAAAAAGTAGCCCTTCAGATGAAGGTTGTCAAAATTTCAATTAAAAAATGTTTGTTTCACTTCATCTTCTTTTTCAAATAGAGCATTGAACTTTTTAAATCTTAGAATTAGTTTATGTTGTTGTTCTGTAAATATTTTAAACTAATTTAAAATTTTGTGTTCTGTTTCTCTAAAATTATTCATTTTGTTTCATTGAAATTTCTTTAATGATGCTTAGAAAACGATCTTAATATTGTACAAATGGGACTATGTATATCTGCAAGGAAATATATACTGCAGTTTAGTTAATAGTGATTATGCCTTTTTATATATTCTATTCTGCATAAAATGCATTATTTATAAATAAACAGAAAAATAGTTAAATGGGGAGAAAAAAGAATTTTTTTCCTTGGTTCTTAGAAGGTGCAAACTGTATTTTTTTAAGCTTTTGAATGTTTGCTTTTCTCTTCAATTGAAGGGATGTAACAGATGATGAGTCCTTTGTTGATGAACTGAGAATAACATTACGTTTTTTTGCATCTGTTTTAATACGAAGAATTCACAAGGTATGTATTTATAATGAGAAATTTGGGAAGTTGGGGCTTTCTCATTATGAAACATTATTTTCAATCTTATTTTTACTTTCTCTTTTATCACATGTGTTTATTTCTTCATTTTTTTTTTAAGTCTAAAAAATTACTGAATTACTATTATTCATTGATCAGTTTTGCTTTTTAAAATTTTAATGTTTGGTTATCTAGGGTTGTGAAAATTAGAAACAAAAAGGCAATGATACAAAAAAGTCATATTCCAGGTAGATGAATTTATTGAGTAAATGGCAATGAGTTGGATCTACTTTTATTTATTTACTTTACTCTGTTGCCCAGGCTAGGGTGCTATGGTATTAGCCTAGCTCACAGCAACCTCAAACTCCTGGGCTTAAGTTATATTCCTGTCTCCTCCTGAGTAGCTGGACTACAGGCACCTGTGCCAATGCTTGGCTGATTTTTCTGTTTTTATTTTTTTTTATTATTTTTTAAAAATTACTTTTTATTAAATCATAAATGCACTGATGCATTTATGGGGTTCGGGGTACTGCTTCAATATACAATGTGAAATGTTTACATTGAACTAAGTAACACATCCATCACCATTATACTCATTTCTTAATAGTTTTGAAATTGGTTTTTCTGTTTTTAGTAGAGATGGTTCTTGCTCTTGCTTAGGCTGGTCTTGAACTCCTGAGCTCAAAGGATCCTGAGCCTCACAGAGTGCTAGGGTTTCAGGTGTGAGCTACCTTGCCCAGTTTTAGTTTGATTTACTTAAAAAAATTTTTTTTGAGCCATATTTTGTATATGTTTGGGTCTTTGGCCATATACATAATATAGTATATTGGCTATTGACATTGTCTACTGCTTTGTCAATAGGATTGAACATATTGACTGTGAATTAGTGTTATATACAGAGGGTGTTAGAAAATTTATACACTTTTTTTTTCAGACAGACTCTCACTATGTCATACTCCGTAGAGTGCTGTGACATCACAGCTCTCTGAAACTCTTGGGCTTAAGCAATTCTCTTGCCTCAGCCTCCCAAGTAGCTGGGACTACAGGCACCTGCCACAACTCCTGGCTATTTTTTGTTGCAGTTGTCATTGTTGTTTTAGCTGGCCTGGGCCAAGTTTGAACCTGCCACCCTTGGTGTATGTGGCTGGCGCCATGACCCCTGTGCTACAGGCACCAAGCCAATGTATACCCATTTTAAGTGATGTTATCTATGTATTACTTTTCAAAGTTGAATTGAAGGTACCATTGCTTGTCAAGTGTACCTAGACATTCTTTGTACAACCATTTTACCTATAGTTTGTGCATTTTGGGGAATGATGGATTTTGCTTCTGACAAGATCTCTTACAATGTGTATACATTTTTTTTGACACCCCTGTATTATATCTCTGCCATTAGTAACAAAATAAATTTTGTTAAATGTTTCTGTACCTATTTAAAAAATGAACAATACAGTCAGACACTATAGAAAATATATGCAAAAAATGCAAATGAGCAGTTCACAAAAGAAAAATATAAAATATAATGGCCAGTGAGCACTTAAATATCTTATATCAAGTATATAAAAATTTTAATGAAATATTCTTTTATCAAATTGGGAAAGGTGAAAAGAATGTTATTATCTAGTAATGGTGGTTGTGTGGAAATAGGCAGAACAAGTGCAAATCCAGATTGGTATAATTCTTACACTTGGGGGCAGTTTAGTAATCTTTATTAAGTCTTAAAAATATGCAGCCATAAAAAAGATGGAAATGTTACATCTTTTGTATTAACCTGGATGGAGTTGAAATACATTCTCTTAGTAAAGTATCACAAAAATGGAAAAGCAAATATCCAGTGTACTTAATACTAATATGAAACCCTTAGACAATCTAATGCATGGCCCACATAGGAGAAAAACTCAGTTCAACTCAAAGGAGTAGGGTGCCAGCCCCATAGGCCAGAGGTGGTGGGTTTAAACCCAGCCCTGGCCAAAAACTGCAAAAAAACAAAACAAAACTCAAGTTGTAGGAGGAAGAGGGAGAGCAGAGGCGGGTAGGGGATTGGTGTGTTGCCACTTAACGGACACAATGTTAGGGTATATGGCACACTCTTTGGGTGCGGGACACAATTACAAGGGGACTCTACCTAAGATATGCACATATTGTAACCTATTTGCTTGTATCATCACATTAACCTGAAATTAAAAAAAAAAAAACTTAAAAATGTCTGTACTCCAAATTTAATTCCAATTTTTGGTATATATTTTAAGGAAATGATCAAAGATATATTTAAAAATTTATGTTCAGAGATTTATTACACTATGATTTATAATAAAACTGAAAAGAAAAACTGATGTCTTGTGATAGGATTGTGTGTTTAGTATACGTAGTACATCTTAACTATGGAATTCTAAACAGCTAAAAATTTTATAGAGTACTTATTTTCATGTGAAAATATTTATCTTAAAGAGTCAAGTGGAAGGAGCTAGAAAATAATATATGTGGTATTTTTCTACTTTGAAAACAAAGTATATAATAAAGCATGTTAATACATATGTTAAGGTTATATACATCATTATCACTGTTAACTCTTATTGTGGTGGTGGGCTGATGCTGAATTTTAGTTCTTTCCAGTTACTTCTTTCTATTTGTCTTTTTTTTAAATTGAGCATTTATCATTTTTAGAAAAGATTGATACACATGGTATTGCTTAAAAAGTGGTTCTGAGGCAGTTGTTTCAGTAGACTAAGTGGAATAAAAGATTTAGGAAGAAATATCAATTTGTTGATGGTGAACTATTTAATTTCCAACTTGGAATAAGTCAAATAAAATTAATTTGCTAAAATTAATTTTGTTTGCCTTAGTACATTGAATTAGAAAAGGCATTAGTTAATAGAACAATTCTGCTGTGTTAGGCTTTGTGGTAGCTTACCAAGTTCCAGAGTAGTAGCACTTCCTGCACCTTCAGCCATGTCCAGCCACAAGTCTGCTCTGAATTTCACGTCTCTTCTAAACATTGCACATAAGTGGATTGTACAGTATGTGGCCTTTTGTCACTGGCCTCTTCCACATAGCATGATGTTCTCACGGCTCATCCATGCTAGCATCTTGTAGCATATATTAGAACGTATCAGCGCTCCATCCTTTTTTTATGGCTGATTAATATTCTGCTGTATGGCTATACTAACATTTGTCTATTCATCAGTTGAGGAACATTTGGCTATTATTCATATATGAACTTCTATGTGTAAGTTTTTTTGTTGAATACAAATTTTTATTTATTTTGGGCTTAGGTCTGGGGTATAATTACATGACCAAATGGTACTTCTGTATTTAACTCTTGGAGGAGCTGCTAGACTGTTTTCCAAAGTAGCTCCATCATTTACATTCCTACCAGCAGTGTATAAGGATTCCAGTTTTTCCACATCTTTGCCAGAGCTAGTTATTACCTCACTGTTTTTTGTTTGTCGTGTGTGTGCATGCACATATCAGTGTATGTTTGCGTGCATGTCTGTGTATGTGTGTGTGAGCTTAGTCTGTTGCCCAAGTTGGTGTGCAGTAGTGTTATCTTAACTTGCTACAACCTCAAACTCCTGGGCTCAAGCTATACTTTTGTTTGAGCCTCCTGAGGAGCTGGGACTACCCATGCACTCTACTGCACCTGATTGTTGTGTTATTTATTTATTTATTTTTTGAGACAGAGTCTCTCTGTCACCTTGGCTAGAGTACTGTGGCATCATCATAGCTCATATCAACCTCAAACTCCTGGGTTTAAGTGATCATCTTGGTCTCAGCCTCCTGAGTACTTGGGACTACAGGTGTACACCACCATGCCTGGTTGATTTTTTCTGTTTTTGGTATAGATGGGGGTCTTGCTTTTACTCAGACTTGTCTTAGGCCCGTGACTTCAAGGGATCCTCTCTCCTTGGCTTCCCAGAGTTGCTAGGATTACAGGGGTGAGCCATTATATCTGGCCTATCTTTTTCTTACTGAGTTCTTTATAGATCTTAGATACAACTTTTTATCAAATAAATGATTTACAAATATTTTCTTCCAGTCTCTGGGTTATTGTGCTATATATTTTTCTCATTTATCTTAGGATCAGTGTTCTAGGAGATAAATCAGTCATTATATTCCTTGTAAAGAAAGTTAGAAATATCAAAGTGTCAGAGGTAGTTAATGGGTGGTGGATTAGGCCTGGGGCATCTTATTTCACCTACAATGTTCTGTCCTGTTGCTTGAATAATGTAAATTGGAAGTTTGGGGATGGTGAAAACAAAGATTTTTTTTTTTTTAAGGTCAACAGTTTTCTTTTTTTTTTAAATCAATGTTTATTGAGGGACCTGTTATTTTACCATTTTATTTTTATTTTATTTTTTTGAGACAGAGCCTCACTATATCACTCTTGGTAGAGTGCTGTGCCGTCACAGCTCACAGAAGCCTGAAACTCTTGGGCTTAAGCGATTCTCTGGCCTCAGCCTCCCAAGTAGCTGGGATTATAGGGGCCCGCTGCAACATCTGGCTATTTTTTTTTTTTTTTTTTTTTTGGTTGCAGTTGTCATCATTGTTGTTTAGCTGGCCTAGGCACCATTCGAACCCACCAGCCTGGGTGTATGTAGTCGGCACCCTACCCACTGAAATACAGGTGCCGCCATATTTTGCCATTTTGATTCTGACCTGAAGTCGTTAAATTGGAGCTTATAAATGAAAATCTTCATAAGTATTCTTAGAAAGAAAGATTACATAAAATATTTCAAAACTAAAACATCTTATTTGATAAATATGAGAGTAATTATAATCATTGAGTACTGTATGCCCATGGGTTACTTTGCAATGAGGCGCACGATACTAGCAAGAATATTCTGTCTTGACTTGGTGCCCATAGCTTAGCGAGTAGGGTGCTGGCTACGTACACTGAAGTTGGCGGGTTCCAGCCCAGCCCAGGCCTGCTAAAACAACGACAACAGCAGCCAAGAAATGGCTGGGTGTTATGGTGGGTGCCTGTGGTCCCAGCTACTTGGGAGGCTGAGGCAAGAAAGTCACTTGAGCCCAAGAGTTTGAGGTTTCTGTGAGCTGTGACACCAGGGTACTCTGCCCAGGGCGACATAGTGAGACTCTGTCTCAAAAAGAAAAAAATGTATATATTCTTTCTTAATGAACATGTTTGATCTTTGCTCTGGGTTTTCAGCAGGTCACCAGGATGTGAGGGATTATAATGTATCATAGTTGCTAGACTTTGCACCCTGGAATTTTGTTCTCTAATAAGGAATTTAAAAAGAATTGGGAAGTTAACACTATTGTGATGGAATTTTCTCATGTCTTTAATAATGGGAAGTTATAAAGGCATTAGGTTATATGGTGGAAGATGAGCCTGTTAAGTCCAATAAACTTGCTTTTTGGTGATTTTATTTGTAATTTATTTTTAGTTATTTTTTGCTGCTTTTCTGGGTGTGTATATAAGCCCTCAGTCCTCCCTCACTGTCCTCCTGTTATTGTTAAAGAATCTAACTTTCAGGCTGAAAGCTTTTGGTAGGAAATGATGAAACTAAATAGTATTATAAAATAGGATGCTTCCAGAGAATTTAAATCCAGAATTCATCTTGGGAGCTAAAGGAACAAGTTCATTTTCAACTAACATCTTACCAACAGAATTTATAGTTACTGGAGTTTTCCTTGCATGCATTTAACACAAAGAACACCTATAAACAAGCTAGGAATAATGACATTATTTTGTGGGAAAAATTTAGTATTTAGAGTATGCATATTGGATGGAACTAGAGACCATTCTCCTAAGTGAAGTATTATGAGAAATAGAAAAGCAAACACCACATGTTCTCACTATTAAACTGGAACTAACTGCTCAACACTGAGGAGCACAGATGGAAGTAAATCTCCACAGCTATCAGGCAGGTGAGAAGGGGAGGGGGGAATGAGTAAAATCACATCTTGATAAGTACAGTGCACGCTATGTGGATGTTGGGCACACTTAACATCTTTCACTCAAACTTCACAGAAGCAGTTCACATAGCAAAAACATTTGTACCCCTGTAATACTCTGAAATTAAAGAAAAAAACAAAATATACAAAATATGCATTTCAGATAAATTTTTAATACTTGATAAAAAACTGTTACAGTTGTATGATCTAAGAATATAAGGTTTTTAAGATATATTTTTGAAAGATTTTGAATGATACTTGTAATTTTTAAGATATTCCAATGAGTAATAATTACTTTAAAAGTTTTATTTTTATGTTGAATTTTTCTAGGTGGATATTCCATCTATTATAACCAAGAAACTATTAAAAGCAGCAATGAAGCATATAGAAGTGATAGTTAAAGCCAGACAGAAAGGTAATAACAGTTTTTTTCTCTATAGTTTGGGTGATTTTGCTTTTATACATCAACTTTTCACCTAAAATGTGAATACTGATACATTAACTGATATATTCACAAATACTGTGGGACTATTCTTTTAAACTGAAATCTCTTTCAATAGTTCAATTGTGAAAACTCAAAAATCTTTGAAAATTAAATATAGTTAGTTAACTTTTAGATCCATAATTGATGACTCATCATGGGGGGATAGTCTGTTTCCTTGTGGTATCTTTCATGTCTCTTCCTACTTTCTTCTTAATGATTTCTAGTTTTGACCTATTTCAGCCCAAGGTAGCTAAACTGTATATGTAAACTCATTTCTATCTTGTCATAGTTTGATCTAGTCTTGTCTTTTAATACATACGGGAATTATGCCTTAGCGAAGATGACCTGTTTGCTCTTTCTTATGTGTGCCCTGGCCTTTTTACTGTCAAGATTTACACATAGCAGGTGTCAAGTAATTATTTTCTTTCTTTCTTTTTTTTTTTTTTTTAGACAGAGCCTCAATCCAACACCCTGGGTAGAGTGATGCAACATCACAACTCATAGCAACCTCTAACTCCTGGGCTCAAGCAAATCTTTTGCCTCAGCCTCCCAAGTAGCTGGGACTACAGGCGGCTGCCACAATGCCCAGCTATTTTTTGGTTGCAGCCGTCATTGTTGTTTGGTGGGCCCAGGCTGGATTCGAACCCACCAGCTCAGGTGTATGTGGCTGGTGCCTTAGCTGTTTGAGCCACAGGTGCCGAGCTGAGTAATTATTTTCTGATTGAATGTGAAATCTTCATTAGGGACTTTTCTTACTCTTTTTTTTATTTTTTTTTGCAGTTTTTGGCCGGGGCCGGTGCCAGTGCCGGTGCCGGTACCCTACTCCTTTGAGCTACAGGCACCACCCTTTCTTACTCTTGATCAAGCTAAAATATGCCTTTTTAACAAAATTACTTCTTTATGCTCTATACCTAGTTCTGTGTGAAACTGAGATTTTCCTTGTGTTTGCATTTGGAATTCTTTTTTATTATTGCTTTCCGTAGTTTGTTCTAAAGAATACAACTCTACGTAAATGACCATATGACCAGAAGTTGTTTCATGGTCATATTTGTTGGTAATTGCTCTTGTATTCCCCTTTTGGACATTCTCAGTAAGTACCAGTGCATCAAAAACTCTGAGTAGTCTTGCAGCAAAGAAATAGATTTAGCTTTAACCTAGTCTGTCTCAAATTCATTTGAAGAGGTAACCATTTTTTTCTTGCCTCATAATAATAATCGGCACATTTTGGGAAATTATGCCATAGGAAGAGTTGAAGTTAAATGAAATTTTTAGTTTATTTGCCATTAAGTATGTTCAATTCCTCAGCTAGGAGAGGCATGTCAAATTACATATTTAAAAATTGTGTTCATCTTAGAAAAAATAATCTTCAACATAGTTAAAGACATGAGCATTGAAGAGTTTCAGTACATGTAACTTGTTGTTGAATAACAAAACTAACTTTTAAAATTATTGTCGTATCACTGGCAAAAACACAATAGAAGGTAATATCTTTGTTGTAGTCATTTTGTAAAGGCTACTTTATTGCCAGAAGAAACTATAGGAAAAATATTGTGTCTTACTATTAGGTTTTATATGTTAGAGTAATTTTAATTTGACAGAAAAATTGAGCAGAGAGTACAGAGAGTTCTCATACGCTCCTCCCTTGTCCTAGTGTTCACATATTTTATAACTGGGACATTTGTTACAATTGATGTATTGATATTGACACTTTTTTTTTTTTTTTTTTGAGACAGAGTCTCAAACTGTTGCCCTGGGTAGAGTGCCCTGGCATCACAGCTCACAGTAACCTCAGACTCTTTGGGTTCAAGCTATTCTCTTGCCTTAGCCTCCCAAGTAGCTGGGAATATAGGTGCCCACCACAATGCCCGGTATTTTTTTGTTGCAGTTGTCATTGTTTTTGCTGGCCTAGGCCTGGTTTGAACCTGCGAGCCTTGGTATATGTGTCCAATGCCCAACCCACTGAACTACAGGCACTGCCTCACACGTTACTGACTAAAATCCTGGTTTATAGCAGGGTTCACTTTGTGTTGTATAGTATATCCTATGAGTTTTGACAAATGTATGATCATTTAGTCACCAGTTCAGTAGTTTACTGAATAGTTTCATAGCCCTAAAAATCCCCTGTGCTTCAGCTTTTCATCTCTCTGAGAACCCCTGGCAATCACTGATCTTTTCATTGTCTCTACAGTTTTGACTTTTCCAGTACATGTAGTTGGGATCATACAGTAGTTTTAGGCTGGCTTCTTTCACTTAGCAACATGAGTTTAGGATCCCTTCCTGTCTTTTTTGTGGTTTAAACTCCTATCTTTTTATTCCTCAATACATTCCACTGTATGGATGTGCACCACATTTTTCATTCATTTACCTATTAAAGAGTGTCTTGGTTGCTTCCAGTTTTTGGCCATTATAAATAAAGTTGCCATAAACATTTTTTTGGTTAGTTTTTGTGCAAGAAGAGTTTTTTAAATATAGTTTTAATTTTGTTCTAAAGACAAAAATAGTAAATACAAAATACCACTCAGGCTGCAGTAGATTGAACTATTTTCTTTTCTTTTCTTTTTTTTTTGAGACAGAGTCTCACTGTGTTGCCCTCAGTAGACTGCCTTGGTCTCATAGCTCACAGCAACCTTCAACTCTTGGGCTCAAGTGATTCTCTTGCCTCAGCCTCCGAAGTAGCTGGGATTACATGTACCTACCATAATGCCTGGCTATTTTTTGTTGCAGTTGCTTAACTGGCCCAGGCCGGGTTTGAACCCGCCACCCCTCGGTGTATGTGGCTGGCGCCATAACCACTGTGCTTTGGGTACAAAGCCAGATGGAACCATGTTAATTTTACCTGATCAGTTGAAGAAAATCCCTAAATTACTTCATTTCTATGAGAGCTATGTGATAAACATAAGCAGACTAGTTTGATTAAAATTTATTGTTGAGTCTTTGCAAGATGGAGTTGCTAATTTGCTATTATTCATGTTTAAAAAAATCACTCTCAATTATAAAATCACCATAAAATGCTTGATTGGTTTTACAAATAAGATTGTAATTAATGAAGTCCATAAAAGCAAAAGGCCAGAGAATTAGGAGAGCTCCAATTTTATCCTAAGAGCCCAGTGTTCTAAATATTACAACAGGGAATTAGACAGACTTGTAAAAAATATATTCAAATTTTGGATTTTTTATTTCTTTAATGTATAGATTTGTTTCCTAATTCTTTGGCTCTGCAGTTGAGCATAATTTAGGAGGTAAAGGCTCATCTCTTTATACTTTGCTGTCCTTACTCGCTTCATTTCTCTGCTGAATGAGCCTCTTGGGTGTAGGGATTATATGAAAGTTTTCTGTCTATGTAAATACTTATTTGGCTCTTAGAAATGTTGAAAAAAATACGTATACAGTATAAGCATTGGTTTAATTTATATTTAGTAGTGATTGTGCTAAAGGACCTTATTCCAGTCTTTCAGCCTAAAGATACATCCTTGTCATAGATTCCGAGTACCTTTCTTCTTATGGTCTCCAACTGATTAGGCATTAAATACACTAGTGATTAGTGGGCATTAACCCATACTCTGTATTCCAGTATCTCTGTTTTGTTTATATTTCCAATTAAGGTGTCTCTCTCCTTCTAACATTTTTGGTGTTTAACCTCATCCCTTTAATTTCTTATCACCTAGAACTACAAAAATCTCTTATGTCTGACATATGCTGAATAGATTCCAGTCTAGTGGTTTAATTTGTTACCTATAAATGCTTAATCATACCAAATATTATAATTACATATTTTGCATGATGACTTTTCAGAGTTAATAACTATTTACTGATTTTGATTCTAAGGCTCAGAGGGATTATCTCATTTGTTCAAAATGATTATCAGTAGACAAGCAGAGCTGGGAAATTAGCATAGCTTAGTCTTCTGGTTTTCAGTACTATACATATGACATAAATTACTAAAAGATGCAGGCGGTGCCTGTGACTCAGTGGGTAGGGTGCTGGCCCCATATACCGAGGGTCGTGGGTTCGAACCTGGCCCTGGCCAAACTACAACAAAGAATAGCCGGGCATTGTGGCAGGCACCTGTAGTCCCAGCTACTTGGGAGGCTGAGGCAAGAGAATCACCTAAGCCCAGGAGTTGGAGGTTACTATGAGCTATGATGCCATGGCACTCTACTGAGGGCGATAAAGTGAAACTCTGTCTCAAAAAAAAAAACCAAATACTAGAAGATCTGGGCCTATGTCCTTGCGGGTAACAAAACCTTGACAAATAATTTAAAATAGATTTCTTATAAAAACTGCATTCTTTGCAGTCCTGCTGTAATACAGCAAGCGCAGATAACCTTCATTACCTTCTTAGTACTTAACTGCAGAATGCACATATTGACTTTTTGTGTGTGTGAGCATGCTTGCATTCTCTTTTCCATAAAAATAGAAGGAAATAGTCCTAAAGTAAATGCCACTGAATTAGGGTTAAGATTCCCCACACAGACTCCATGGTCTTAAAATGTGATACAGAGTGCAGAAAGGGGAAAGCATGATTTATCTTAGTGCAGAAAGGGGAAAGTATGATTTATCTTTCCACTTAGTCTTTTGAGGTATATAAAAATGACAGAATACTGTTACTTTTAAGTTTTAAAATATTAATTTAATGCCCGGGCTTTTAAAAAACTTTGTATTAACACAACTTTTATCATCAGTTAATATTTATTAAGAAATCTATTCGTTTACAGACTTCTGCCTTATATAGTTTTATACTTGTGTTCTGTGCTCTGGGCAGAAGAGCCAGATCTTAACCCAAGAACCCAGTTAATGTAATTGCTTAAAAAGTTACTTGGATGATATTGATGTGAAAGCAGTTATAATTAAAGAATTTTGAGTAGGCATTTTTTGTATTTGTGGAGGATGAACAAGTTGTAACATTTGATAACAGAAACCTTGTGTGTACTAAAAAATGTTTTCTAGGTTTTCTTTCATTTTAAAAAAAAATAATTTGTGTTATTTTATGTAATTTATAAAGTGGAACCATGGGCTTAAATTCTTGTTTGCAAGGGGAAAAGGGACCATGTACTCAAGCAAAATACAGAGGAATCTCTTTATAATCTGTTTCTGAAAAATTTCCCTGTAGAATATATATTCAAAAGGGACTAGAAAAGGATTGACTAGATTAGATGCTCTTCTCTCTGTTGGTGGAAATGGTTGAAGTGATTTAATGTTGCTTTATTAACATTAACAAGGTTTTCAGTGTTTATTTTTAACCTCTTTTTATAGTAAAAAATACGGAGTTTTTACAGCAGGCTGCTTTGGAAGAATATGGTCCAGAGCTTCACGTTGCTTTGAGAAGCCGAAGAGATGAATTACACTATTTAAGGAAACTTACTGAACTACTTTTTCCATATATTTTGCCTCCTAAAGCAACAGACTGCAGGTATAAATACACTAGAAGATACCATAGTAGTGTTCTTCTATTCTTGACTATGGTAGGAGGGCACTAAAACTTGAGGTTAGCCTATGATATGAACAAATTATTCATTTGAAAAAAGTAATTTATCAAGTCTTAAAATGCCAGTTGAGGTGCTAAGTGTTTGTGGTGTGGTATGTTGCCTAGATTTTTTTTTTTTGAAAAATGATCTTAGTGTCAGTAAATATGAATAAAATTAATCATTTTTCTTTTTTTTTTTTTTTTTGAGACAGTTTCACTTTGTCGTCCTTGGTAGAGTGTGGTGTTGTCATAGCTCACAACAACCTCAAACATTTGAGCTCAAGTGATTCTCTTGCCTCAGCCTCCCAAGTAGCTGGGACTATAGGCACCTACCACAGTGCCCACTGTTTTTAGAGACAGGGTCTCACTTTTGCTTAGGCTGGTCTCCAACCTCTGAGCTCAGGAGATGCACCTGCCTTGGCCTCCCAAAGTGCTGGGATTATAGGTTTGAGACACCATGCCGGCCTAAAATTGATTTTCTTATTGAGAACATTATATTTTATTTCCTTAGTGTTGCTTTTTAAAGGCTTGCACATTGTAAGTGTTATGGGCAAAAACCTTTGAACAAACTACATAGACAAGTTTGGGTTTCAAGGTTTTTAGCTAGAAAAAATAATTCTAGTCTTTTCTCCTTTTTTCTGGCAGGAGCATATTTAGATTATTCCAGAAGTTACTTTGTTGCTCTTACTCTAATAATCCTTATAGGAGAAGCCACAACTTATCTTTAGTGGTATACTTTATTACTTTGTTTTAAATTTTTATTTTGTTCTTAAAAATATTTTAATAATTAAAAGATTATTATCCTAGACTAGTTTATGATATTAATTTATAATTACAATTATAAGGTAATTATACTATTAAATGTACTAGTTATTTTGTTTTGTTGTTTGGTTTTTTGAGACTAGGTCTTGCCTTGTCACCCAGAGTAGAGTACAGTGGTGTCATTGTAGCTCACTGCAACCTCAGATTCCTGGGGTCAAGTGATTGTCCTGCCTCAGCCTCTGGAGGAGCTGGGACTATAGGCATGCACTATGATGCCTGGCTAACTTTTCTAGTTTTTGTACAGATGGGGTCTTGTTCTCACTCAGGTTGGTTTTGAACTCCTGAGCTTAACAGATCCTCTTGCCTGGGCCTCCCAGAGTGCTAGAATTATAGATGTGAGCCACTATACCTGGCCTAAACATATTAGCCTTAAACATTAATTTAAATATATATTAAACATTTAAAATATTCTCAGATAGGAATTCTTTTTTAATGTCCCTCAAATCTTTCCTATTAGGGGAATACTTTTTTTCTTTTAAATAGTATTATTTTTGACTTGGCACCCATAGCTTGGTGGTTACGGTGCCGGCCACATACACTGGGGCTGGCGGGTTCGAACCTGGCCCAGGCCTGCTAAACAACAATGTCAGCAGTAACAAAAAAAAAATAGCCAGGTGTTGTGGTGGGCTTCTGTAGTCCCAGCTACTTGGGAGGCTGAGGCAAGAGAATCGCTTAAGCCCAAGAGTTTGAGATTGCTGTGAGCTGTGATGTCACTGGACTCTACCAAGGGTGGCATCATGAGACCTTGTCTCAGAAAAAAAAAGAAAAAATAGTATTATTTTTTAGCCATGTAAGGATTCTAAGTCCTTGCTGTTCAAAGTGTGATCAATAAACCAGTGGCATGAAATGTTACCAGGGACCCTGTCAGACATGCAGAATCTTAGGGCCTACTGAATTATAGTCTGCATTGTAACAAGACTCTTAGGTAAATCCTCTGTACTAGAAAGTTAAGACTGGCCAGGTGTGGTGGCTCACATCTCTAATTCCAAAACTTTGGGAGGCTGAGGCAGGAGGATTACTTGAGCCCAGGAGTTGGCAGTTGTAGTGAGTTGTGAGGATGCTACTACATGCTGGCCTGGGTAACAGAGCAAGATTTTATTTAAAAAAAAATAACATATAAAAAGAAAGTTAAGAACAAATTTAAATTGCTATATATGTGTATATATATATACACACACACAATTATTGTCTTTTTCCAGATCCTTGACCTTACTTATAAGAGAGATTCTGTCTGGTTCTGTGTTCCTTCCTTCTTTGGATTTCCTAGCTGATCCAGTAAGATTAAATATATATTTTTTTATATTGTAGTAAAATACACTTAATGTAAAATTGACCATCTTAAACATTTTTGTGTATAAATTCAGTGGTATTAAATATATTCATATTATTGTGTAGCCATCACCACTACTCATCTCCGGAACTCTTATAGAACTGAAACGGTATACATTTTACAAGAACTCCTCATCCCCTCTTCAGCACTAGTGACCACCAATCTGCTTTCTGTCTTCAGGAATTTGACTACCCTAGGCACCTCATATAAGTGGGATCACATGGTATCTGTCCTTTTGTGAACAGCTTATTTCACTTAGCATGATGTCCTCGAGGTTCGTCCCTGCTATAGCCTGCCTCAGAATTGGCTTCCTTGGCAAGGCTGGATGACAGCCTACTGTGTGCATCTGCCACATTTTGCTTACCCATTTATCCATCGATGGGCTCTTGGGATGGTTTTGCCATTGATCCAGTAAGATTTTGAAGAAACACGAATAATTTATAAACATTTAAAATGCCAAAATCAGAATAGCTTTTTTTGCCCACTTCCACAGCGGTTAAGAATCTGTATTGTAGATTTTTTGTGAAGTCTTTGTCTCTTTGTAATAAATAAATGCAGATGCTTTGCCACTGTTCCATTTGTTTCTTTTTCTGAAAACTTTCATAATAGGATAAAAGTCCTGAGAACTCTGGGCAGAATACAGTAGTGAAATTATGTTGACTTTAGTTTATTGTTTTCCATTAGGATACTGTGAATCATTTGCTTATCATCTTCATAGATGACAGTCCAGTGAGTATTGAACATATTAGAGAACACTTCAGTTTATGTTGCAATTTGATTCTGTATATCAAGTGGAGGTGTTACTGAGTTAATAATTCTCTTTCTTTAAAGCCTGAAAAAGCAACTGAACCAGCTTCTCCTTTGGTTCCGTTCTTGCAGAAATTTGCAGAACCTAGAAATAAAAAGCCGTCTGTATGTATTTTCAGCAACAACATTCTTTTTAATATAAAGAAGTTTAGAATGCATTGATGTAGCTTCAACATACTCTTTTTCCCATAATGTGTCAAGGTGCTGAAGTTAGAACTGAAGCAAATCAGAGAGCAGCAGGATCTTCTGTTTCGCTTCATGAACTTTCTGAAACAAGAAGGAGCAGTTCACGTCCTGCAGTTTTGTCTGACTGTGGGTGAGGCTTACCTGTGTATTTTACTGAAGTAATTTTTTTTTTTTTTGAGACAGAGTTGTGCAGCCATCACTCTTGTCACCCTTGGTAGAATGCCTGGCATCACAGCTCACAACAACCTCAAACTCTTGGGCTTAAGTGATTCTCTTGCCTCAGCTTCCCAAGTAGTTGGGACTATAGGTGCCTACCACAGCACCTGGCTATTTTTTGTTGTAGTTATCGTTGTTTAGCAGGTCCAGGCCAGGTTCAAACCCACCAGCCCAGTGTATATGGCTGGCACCCTAACCACTGAGCATGGGCACCAAGCCTCCTGAATTAATTTTTAAACTTTTAATGTAGTTGAATGTTCAGATCGGATCTGATGTGGTTGCCATCTTTCAATGATTCATTAGATAATCAGAGCACCTATGAGTTTTTTTCAAGTACTCACTCCTTTCCACCATGGGAAAGATTATAATCTTTCTTTGATTTCGATTAAATTCTGGTAGCAGGAGAGACCTAAAAATTTTGTATAATGAAAATTTAGTTCCTTCATGGTGGCTCATGCCTGTAATCTTAATACTTTGGGAGTCCAAGGAGCGAGGTTCCCTTGAGCCCAAGAGTTTGAGACCGGCTTGGGCAACACAGTGAGACCCTGCTCTGCCTCTACAAAAAACTGAAAAATAATTGAGTGTGGCAGAATGTGCCTATAGTCCTAGCTACTTGGGAAGGTGAGTCCAGTGGATTGCTTGAGCTCAGGAATTTGAAGTGCAATGAGCTTTAATTGTACCACGGCATTCCAGTGTACAACAGTGAGACTGTTGTCTCTTTAAAAACAAAACAGTAACAGTGAGACTCTTGTCTCTTTAAAAACAAAACAACAAAAAACTGTTAAAGACCTCAATGAGTAGCCCATGTCAACGTCATTCTATTGTAGTTTTTGTTAAGGATTATTTTGATCAAATTATCAAATATGAAAATGTTTCATTTTGATTGTAAACTCTGAAACATTATGGATTATTGGATTATGAAAACTTTATAAACTGTCTATGAAAGATTAGTTTAAATGCATCTAATTATTTTATCTTATTTTTGAGAAAGAGTCTTATTCTGTCGCCCAAGGTAGAGTGCCATGGCATCCGCCTATCTCACAGCAACCTCAAACTCCTGGGCTTAAATGATCCTCTTGCCTTAGCCTCCTAAGTAGCTAGGTGGCACTTGTCCACCATGCTTGGCTAACTTTTTCTATTTTTAGTAGAGACAGGGTCTCTTGCCTAGGCTGGTCTCAAGTGATCTTCCCACCTTGGCCTCCCAGAGAGCTAGGATTGTAGGCATGAGCTATCATGCCCAGCCTGCCCTGTCTCGTTTTAGAAAAATGAGTTTGTTAGCTCTGATATTAAACCACAGCTTCCATGATAGAAAGAAATATTGTTTAAAACAGTGGTTCTCAACCTTCCTAATGCCATGACCTTTAATACAGTTCCTGTGGGTCACAAACCACAGGTTGAGAACTGCTGGTTTAAAAGCATTGCTAGGAACTAAAAGAAGTCTTCTTTTTTATTTAGTAAATTAATTTCAAATATTAAAAGTTTTTTGGTGTAAGAAATAAATGCAATATATTCTTCAAAGAAGGTATTTGAAGATCAGGCACAGTAGCTCATGCCAGTAATCTTAGCACTCAGGAGGCTGAGGTGTGTGGATTGTTTGAGCTCAGGAGTTCAAGACTAACCTGAGCAAGAGTAAGCCCCCCATGTCTACTAAAAATAAAAAAACTAGCCAAGCATTGTGGTGGGAGGGTAAGGCAGGAGGATAGCTTGAACCCAGGAGTTTGAGGTTGCTGTGACCTATGATGCCATGACATTCTACCCAGGGCAGAAAAATAAATAAATAAACTGTTTGGAGTATGTTTACTACTCTAAATTTTAGCAAACTTGTATTGCTCTTTATGTATTCAGGTTTTTCATATTGTATAAAAATTGACTATTTTTCTGTTATTGGAATAGTTATTTTACTCAAATTTTGTCTAAAAACTTAAAATGAATTAGATTGCTTCTCATTGCTGCCATTAGTTAGAATGGGAATGTAAAGCTTTCATTAATAGCTTTATGTTAAAATAATTTATTTTTTCTCATTCTTTCTCTCATCTGTTAGAGGAATTTAATGATAGAATTTTGCGGCCAGAGTTATCAAATGATGAAATGCTATCTCTTCATGAAGAGTTGCAGAAGATTTATAAAACTTACTGTTTGGATGAAAGTATTGACAAAATTAGATTTGATCCCTTCATTGTAGAAGAGATTCAAAGAAGTAAGTCAAAGATGATGAGAACGAATTCTTCCGCTGTTTTATAGTTTTCAAAGAGTTTTCCCAAAAGTTCTGTTATTGCAATAGCTGTGTGAGTTACATGGGTAGTTATTATCCTATTGATAAGAGGAAAGTTTTGAGGAAGAAACTTATTCCTGATTGACATGACCAAAGTTTGTCAGAACTAGAGCTTTGAGTTCTAATTTCTCATTCTAATGTACTTACAGTGGAGTTTGTAAAGCATAATTTTAAGATTCTTTTTATGCTCTTTCACTGTAACAAATTTCAGAACAATATATAATATATATGTTATCTATGAATAATTTCTACAATATTTTTTTTTAATAGTTGCTGAAGGTCCGTATGTAGATGTTGTGAAACTTCAAACAATGAGATGTCTTTTTGAAGCATATGAACATGTTCTTTCTCTCTTGGAGAATGTGTTCACCCCTATGTTCTGCCACAGTGATGAGGTAAGTTGAAATATTAACTTTGAGGATTTTCATATAGAATTTAATAGTGGCTCTGATTTCTTAGATGAGTGATTCAAATAACAAAATAGAAAAAACAATATTAACAAAGTGAATACTCTTTTCTACTCTATAATTTAATGCAGATTCCAAGTTATTCATAAAAACAATTCTCTATACCAGAAACATGTTTGGGTTTATGTGACTGGGTAAATTGGGACCAAATTGGTCTGCCTGATTTGCTATATGCCCAAGTAGCTTTTGTAGTACTGCAGTGATACAGAAACCCCATTCCTCTTGTGCTTACATTATTTATAGACCTGTGGACATTATCTCTATTTGCATGATTTTCACCCTTACCCTATTTGACTGTGGTTGTATTCACTTGATTTAAATATCTTTTTTTAAAAATTGCAAAATAGTAAGATAAAGTAGCATGTTTCACTTTTAAATACTAATTTAATAAACCATAATTATTCACTTTTTGAAGTATTTCAGACAACTCTTAAGAGGTGCAGAATCACCAACACGCAATTCAAAATTCAACAGGTAGGTTGTATGTTTGTTTAAATTTGCTGATGCTTATCATTCTGTGATAGCATCATTGTCTTCAGTAGGTATTTAGGGACTACATACATAACGAAATCCATAGATAACTCAGAATTTAAGAAAGTAGTTTTCTTTTTAAGGGAAACTTTAATTTAACTTAAAGTAAAATGTAAAATTTAATTTTACATTCTTGCTCTGTTGCCCAGGCTAGAGCTATGATGTCAGCCTAGCTTACAGCAAACTCAAATTCATGGGCTCAAACGATCTTCCTGCCTAAGCTTCCTGAGTACCTGGAAGAAGAAACTTTTTGTTAGATTATTTATAGGGTATAAAAGTATTTCATTTTATACCCAAAGCATAACTTTTGTTTTTTAATATTTAGGGATCTTTTGTTAACTTTGCTTTTTAGTTTAAAACACAGTTCTTAATATGTGAATCATAGGCCAGGCACAGTAGCTCTTGTCTGTAAAACTTAGCACTGTGGGTAGCTGAGGTGGGAAGATTGCTTGAGATAAGGAGTTTGAGGACCAGTCAAAGCAAGAACAAGCACCTGTCTCTATAGAAAAATGCAAAAAGTAGCTGGGTATGGTGGTGTGTGCCTGTAGTCCCAGATTCTAAGGAGAGTCACAGGAAGATTGCTTGAGCCTAGGAGTTGGAAATTGCAGTGAGCTGTGATGGCACCACTGCATTCTAGCCTGGGCAACAGAGTGAGACACTGTCTCAGAAAACAACAAAACACAAACATAAAAAACCCTCAAAACCCCCCAAAAAGGGTGAAGTGTGAGATGATTATGTCTAACATGGACCTGAATTCCATATTGGAAAATACAGGTTTGTTTTTTGTGCTAAAGTTTTAGTGGCTTAGTCTCTTTCATACTTGCCACTGTGTCAAATGATATGCCTAAAAACAAAAATGACAGGATTATTTCCTGATTGTTTTAATTTTGAAGAACATTTTTAATAATGTAGACTTCATACACACAAACACAAAAACTATTGTGTGCTTGGATTTCCCTTACCTTTATCATGTTATTCCTAAGGATTTCTTCCCTTTACAAAGATAAATGCTAGCCTGTGTAACTTGTAAAGCTTTTAAATTTTGTGCTCTAAAGTGAAATTTGTTTAATACTTGGGTTTTCTTTCCCCTTCTTATATAATTTCACATATCTGTTATTGCAGAGGTAGCCTAAGTTTGGATGATTTTCGGTAAGTCTTCAGCATGTGATTCTTTTCAGTATTATCTGTTTAAATCCAGAAAGTACATTCCAGACAATCTAATTATAACTAGAAAGGGAAAAACAGAGCACTGTGTGTTTACTCCCTTCATATTAGTTACTTAGGATGACCTTTTAGAGTAAATCTCTGCTTTGATTCTTGATATTTCCTTTTTGAAATAGTGTGATATAGTTTATCATAAAATAAGGATGTCCTTATACTTTGAAGATGTTTTCATTGTGTATTTTGCTGGTATCTTTTCAAGGCTGTTGACTCATATTTGTTGTTGGTTTTGCAAAGTTATTTTTAGGATTTTTTATGTTTGGAGAGCTTTCTTTTTTTTTTTTTTTTCTTAAGCATTATAATGATTCTGTATTTCTGGGCATAATCACAAATGAGATGTTTTTAAAATGTTATAGCGTGGCACCTGTGGGTCAGTGAGTAGGGCGCCAGTCCCATATACTGAGGGTGGCAGCTTCAAACCCGACCCCGGCCAAACTGCAACAAAATATAGCTGGGCATTGTGGCGGGCGCCTGTAGTCCCAGCTATTTGGGAGGCTGAGGCAAGAGAATCACCTAAGCCCAAGAGCTAGAGGTTGCTGTGAGCTGTGACTGTATGGCACTCTACCAAGGGTGACAAAGTGAGACTCTGCCTATAAAAAATAAAATAATAAAATAAAATCTTATATTTTAGAAACTTTAATTGTTTTGTAATCTCTGTTCTAGAGACTGTGGTAATCTTTCTTGGTTCTAGAGATGTTAATGACATTTTTATACTTGTTTTTGGAAACATTTCTTCTGTCAGAACTGTGTCTACAATTGTGCATTTAAAAAAAATTTTCTGCTTGTTTAGGTAATTTAAATCCCTTTTTGCTACTTAACTATTTAGTGTTTTTCCAGTTTTAAAGTAAGTTTGATGTGTTTCTCGGACATATGTAAAATACATATCATTATATAGTTGGTATATTTGAAACTTGATCAGTTTAGTTTCATTTCTGTATTTGTATTATGTCAGTAGATAACTTAAATTTTGCTTGTAGGAATAATAGCTATATATTAAGTAAAGCATTCAAAACACACAGGTATACAACAAGGTTAATAGTGTGTTGGCCCCCTGCTATGCAGACTGGTCTGTGGACCCACAGCATTGGCTTACCTGAGAGCTTGTATTACTACAGAATCTTACAAGAGTAGTATCATAATGAATGTGAATTTTAAATTGGATAAATTTTATAGTTTTATTTGCTGAAACATAAGGCAATAGCCTCTGATGGAGGACATTTTTGTTACTTTAAATTTTGTTGTTTTTAGCTGTTTCTGCTTTTAGAAATTCACTTTTTTTTTTTTTTTTAGAGAGAGAGAGTCTCACTTTGTTGCCCTTGGTAGAGTACTGTGGCATCATAGCTCACAGCAACCTCCAGCTCTTGGGCTTAGGTGATTCTCTTGCCTCAGCCTCCCTAATAGCTGGGGTTATAGAAATTCACTTTTTAAAAAAATTGCTGATATTTAATATTTAAGACACAGTAAGCTGTTTCCTTGTACAACATTTGCTTTTATCCTTACATTCATTGTCAACCCTTGCCTTTGGCATTTTATCTTTTTTTTATTACCTTGAAGTTAAATAAGATGTATTTCATACTTGTTCCTCTTTTGAGTATTATAAAGTTGAATTTTTCTTTGTCAGTTATAGAGAGCAAAGTGTTTTTTGTTAGTTTCATCTGAAAATCAAGTACTGAGAAGGTCATGGTTTTGTGTGTATATTTTTATATTATGTTATTTTAGCTGTATAGTTTTTCTAAATAGATGTTCTGTTTTGAACAGTTCTTACTCAGTTTTTGTATGTTACACGCATTTCAAAATATGTATGGCAGTAAGGCCTTTATACCACTAGGGGGCTTTTGCCTTTTAAAAATTTTAGGTCAGTTAATGTTTTGAAATTTATAGTAGGTAAATTCAAATATTTATTAATAAATATTGTTTCATGTATTTATTCCATAAATTTAAACATTAAATGCTTTTTTTTGGCTTCTGAGATGTTGATATTTAATCTGTGTTTGAAAACTCCAAAAGTTATGTTAGCTATACTGTTAGTTTACCATTTTCAAAACCATTTTTTTGTATGGTTTTTTATAGCAAACTGGACTGTTGTGATAATTGGCTATGTGCTTGATACATTTTTGTTTAATATTTAGGAGCACACAGAAAAGAGGAGAATCATTTGGAATCAGCAGAATAGGGAGCAAAATTAAGGGAGTGTTTAAGAGTACCACAATGGAGGGAGCTATGTTACCTAATTATGGTTTAGCAGAAGGTGAAGATGATTTTGTAAGTAAAAATTCTTCATTTTGATTCATGTATAACTTGAGATTTACTATAGCATAAAAAAATAGATATGCTTGTTGTTTTTCTTATTTTATCTGCTTGCTTCAGACTTCCTTAATCTTTCTCATTCTTTCATTAGTTGTCATGGTTTCCTGGTGCTAATCTTGAAATTCCTGAGTACGCTATTATTGCTTATTAAGGTAGAGTGTCCCTGTTAAGCTGAGATACTTCTTTTTTTTTTTTTTTTTGAGACAGAGCCTCAAGCTTTCCCCCTGGGTAGAGTGCTGTGGCATCACAGCTCACGGCAACCTCCAACTCCTGGGCTTAAGCGAGTCTCCTGCCTCAGCCTCCCAAGTAGCTGGGACCACAGGTGCCTGCCACAACACCTGGCCTTTTTTTTTTTTTTTTTTTTTTTGGTTGTAGCCGTCATTGTTATTTGGTGGGCCCGGGCTAGATTTGAACCTGTCACCTTAGGTGTATGTGGCTGGCACCTGAGCCACTTGAGCCACAGGCGCCGAGCCAAGCTGAGATACTTGAAGTAAACAATTTACTGTCCTTTGGTGAGACTGCATATCCTACTGTTGTCCCAACACACATGTCCTGTATACAGCATTGTTAACAGGGGCCCCAGCCCCTGCTACTTAGGCTGTGGTCTGTGGAAGCAGCATTGGCTTTACCTGGGAACTTGTATTACTACCGCATCTCAGGCCCCATTGTAGACTTACTGAATCAGTTTGCATTTTAACAAAGTCTCCAGTAATTTATATACACATTTCACTTACTGTACTGTTTTATTTCTCTGTGCCTTTGCACATTTTGTCCTGCTTGAAATGCCTTTCTTTCCCTTATTTACCTAGAAAAGTTATATTTTTGAAACTCAGCTGTTCCCCAAAGACCTGAGTCCCAAATAGAACTGAACATTTCCTCTCTTTGTGCCCCTATTATGTCATATGAGAGGTATGTTAAGGCATGTACCATCATGTATTTGGTATGTTCTGGGACTTTTTTGAGACACAGTTTTGTAGCCTTTGGTAGAGTGCCCTGTCTTCCTTGTAAGAAAATGAGTCTCATAAAGGCAGATAATGTCTTGTTAAACAAATGTTGTTGAACAGAGATTTGGGATCCTTATTTTACCTTTTAATAACCCTGGGCTCTGGGGATAAAAAGATGATTAAGACATAGACCTTACTATTAAGTAATTCACTAATCTGCGTGTAAAAGGAATAAATAATACGGATTGGATTGACAGTGGCCAAGTAGAAGGAGAGGTAGGGAGGGAAGAGTGAATAGATCCCCTTTTCCTCTTTACCTCTTCCTTTCACTTCTGTCCTCATGCATTGAAAAATTATTGAGGAGGTTCACCAATTCTTCATAATAATTTAAATGGAAGAAAACCTATTTAAACCCTTTTTTGATAATCAGAATACAAGATTTTTCTTTTTTTTATTCCCTTACTTTTCATTAGAAGTATGGATAGAAGAAAGAGTAGATCAAAGAAAGGAGTCTTGGCTCCTCCCCTGTGGCACAGTGGTTGCAACGCTAGCCACATATACTGAGGCTGGCGGGTTCGCCGGACAGGATAAACAATGGTAACTACAGCAGAAAAATAGCTGGGTATTGTGGCGGGTTCCTGTAGTCCCAGCTACTTGGGAGGCTGAGGCAAGAGAATCGCTTAAGCCCAAGAGTTTGAGGTTGCTGTGGGCTGTGACACCATGGCACTCTTCCAAGGGGGGGATATAGTAAGACTCTGTCTCAAAAAAAAAAGAAAGAAGTCTTTTCTAAAATAATGCTTCTTTTCTAATTTTAGGCATATTATTATAGTCTTATATTTTAATAATATGGAAAAGTGGACAAAAATTTTAAATATCACTCATAATCTATTACCAATAACCACTTTTGTTAATAGTTTGGTGATTTTCATTTTTTAAAGTTATCTTTCTTACCCCTGCAGATTAGACTATATTATATATACAACTTGTTTTCCTGCTTTCTCGGCAATTAATATTATAATGAAAGTACTTATTTACTCATGTAATTGTGAACTTTTAGAACATGATTTTTATGGGGGAAGATATACTACTTATTTTTTGCCTTCCTTGTTTCTTGAAATATAAGCTGTACTTTTCCTTTAGGAGTAGCAAGGTAGCTTTAAAATGCTGAAAGTGTTAGTTCTGTTTTGTAGTGGCCCAAGGAAGAAGGAAATTCTTGGCCAGAAGTAAAGATAGCAACAACAGAAAGTAGGAGAAGCAGGCAAACTAATATGTAACCCAAACTCTCAAAAGAGAAGGCAGGAGCAGTCAGATAACTAAGATGGAGCCACCTGGAGTTTAGAAGGCCCTAAGGATATCCCCAATATTTAAAATATTGTTTAATGGCTTGGCGCCTGTGGCTTAGGTTAGCTAAGGTGCCAGCCACATACACTTGAGCTGGCAGGTTCAAATCCAACTTGGGCCCACCAAACAACAATGATGGCTGCAACCAAAAAATAACCAGGCGTTGTGGCCTCACCTACTTGGGAGGCGGAGATAGGAGAATCGCTTGAACCTAGGAGTTGGAGGTTGCTGTGAGCTGTGATGCCACAGCACTCTAACCAGGGGGGCAGCTTGAGGCTCTGTCTCAAAAATAAATAAATAAATAAAATATTGTTTAAAACAGTATTTAGTGTTTCAAGCACCTTTTGTTAAGCTGTGGGACCTTGGAGATGCTCTTTATCCATTAGGAAGTTGAGGGGAAAGAATTGCCAGTCTCAGTGCCCGGGCTAAAGTGGTTTGGGATCCTGCACTGGGATGTGGAAAACTTTCAGAAACCTTGTGATCATTATCAGCAGTGCCTACTTGCTCTGCGAACTTGGTCAAGAAGCTTTATTTGTGATTTCATCTTTTCACAGTGAGATGGAGATAATGGTATCTGTCTTTATAGAGGCACTTTGTCAGGAGAACTAAACAATAATTGTGAAGCTCTGAAAATAATGCCTAGTGCATAGTAAGTGCTGTAGGCACTGTGTGGTGTTACAGTACTTTGATTTTTATACCGTGTTTCCCTGAAAATAAGACCTACCCCCAAAATAAGCCTTAGCATGATTTCTGTGCATTTGTTAAATATAAGCCCTACCCTGATAATAAGACCTCTGTACATTTCAGCACAGAGAGGAAGACATCCCCTGAAAATAAGCCATAGTGTGTCTTCTTCTTCTTCTTTTTTTTTTTTTTTTTTTTTGAGACGGAGCCTCAAGCTATCCCCCTGGGTAGAGTGCCATGGCATCATGCTCACAGCAACCTCCCAACTCCTGGGCTCAAGTGAGTCTCCTGCCTCAGCCTCCCAAGTAGCTGGGACCACAGGCTCCCACCACAACGCCTGGCCATTTTTTGGTTGCAGCCATCATTGTTGGTTGGCGGGCCCGGGCTGGGGATTCGAACCCGCCACCTTAAGGTGTATTGTGGCTGGCGCCTTAGCCACTTGAACCACAGGCACCGAGCCTTATAGTGTGTCTTCTTGAGAAAAAAAAAAAAAAGATAGTGTCTTATTTTGGGGGAAACACGGTAAATGTGAGTGCAAATTTGGATTAAATCAACATATGAATTCTGGCCCAATAATCAGATTGGCTTCTTCTGTCTAAAAATGCATTCATGTCCAAGTTCAGAACTGATTTACAGGTGGGGCAAGGTTGCTCATACCTGTAATCCCAGCACGTTGGGAGGCCAAGGTGGGTGGATCACTTTAGCTCAGGAGTTGGAGACCAGCCTGAGCAAGAGCGGGACCTCTTCTCTACTAAAAGTAGAAAAACTAGCTGGTTTGTTGTGACAAGCGCCTGTAGTCCTAACTACTTAGGAGGTTGAGGCAGGAGGATCTCTTGAGCACAGGAGTTGAGGTTGCTATGAGCTATGATGCCACAGCACTGTACCCCGAGTGACATAGTGACACTCTATCTCAAAAAAAAAAAAAAAAAAAAAAAAAAAGGAAGCAAAAGTCCTCCTAAATTCATTAACCAGTCTTATTTAGGATTATGATTGGAAAGCAGTAGGGGCTTTATGGGAGGAGGAAGGGATTTTTTCTTAGAAGAGAGGTAGGGTAGGTATCAGGGGTAGGAAGAAAGAACTGAGACTGAACGTAGGATGTTAGAATTCTGGAAATGAATTCCTTCTCACTACTAGTGCACTCTGACTAGGCTATTTAGAATTCTCTTAAGTGCTACAGAGTGACTCATTGACTTGATCTGTTGACTTAAAAAAAGAAGTGTTGTTAAAGATGAATGTGTTTTATCTATAATATTTTGGCTGCTATAACATGAATAAAAGATGTCTAGGTTTTTATAATATGTCAGGGTCAAAGAGTCTCTTCCAACTTAAAGAATTAGAGTCATTTTTTCCAGTGTAGTGTGTATATTTATAGAACATACAGTTTTCTTTTTAAAAATAATTGTTTTTAAAATAATACTTAGTGTTTCAAGCATTTTATGTTGCTAAAACTTTAGAAATGAGGAAATGAAAAAAACAATTCTATAGAGATGGGTTCCTTTCAGACCTTTTCCCAATTTTATACTATTTAATGCTGCAGTGAATATATTTTATACTTGAGACTTTTTCAAAGTTTGAAAAAAAATTTTAGAGTGAACATTTTGACTATAATAAACCTCAGAAATAGAATTACTTATTGAAAACTGTTTTATGGCTCATCATAGGTACATAGTGCCAAAACACTTTTCCAGAAGAGTTGTGCCAGTGTACCTTGTAACCAGCAGTGTGCACGTATCTATAGTTTTTGTCAGTAGCTGTTATTATTTATAAAATTATACATTTCTAAATGCAAAATATCAGTACATTAATTTTTTCTTTTTTTAAGTGAAAGACAGTAGGCAGAAGTACATTAATTTTTTTCTTTTTACTAAGATTGAACATTTTTCTATATTTGTGTATTGATTTTTTTTCATAATCTTGAAATGTTTTTTCTCAGGATTTTTTATTATCATGTATAGGTCATATAATAAAACTTGGATTTGATGCTGGTAACTTGTTAATTTTTTTAATTTTTCATTTTACTTTTTCAGTAGAAAATTCATTATTACCTAATTTCCAAAATCTTAAAAATTATCAAATTGATATTATTTTATTACTTGATAGTAAAGTTGTATTTCATATGCTGTAGTTTTAAAGGTACTGGAAATATTAAGTTAATCCTGCTAATATTTTTCTAGATTGAAGAAGGTATTGTTGTGATGGAAGATGACTCTCCAGTCGAAGCTGTGAGTACACCTAATACTCCCCGGAACTTGGCTGCCTGGAGAATCAGCATTCCATATGTAGATTTCTTTGAAGATCCCTCCTCTGAACGGAAAGAAAAAAAGGAAAGAATTCCTGTGTTTTGTATTGATGTTGAAAGAAACGATAGAAGAGCAGGTAGGAAGGTTTATGGGTCCCTTTCTTCAAAAGTGCCCACCACAAAATATGACTATATATCTAAAAGATAAATGTCCAGAACAAAAAATTAATGAAAACGTAGGATTTCGTAGGTAATCTGTGTTAGCAGTTAATTAATTAATTCACCCAACACTTGTTGAGTAGATGCCTGTTAGACACCTTTAAGTCCAGCAAGGCATTGTATGTAATGTTTTTAAAATGGTTTTATTGCCAGCATCATTAGCCATTAACTTAATTGCCTGTCATTAATGCAGATAGGACTATACAGCAATTTAATTAAGACAACATTTCCCCATCCCTGTTGTTGTGGACTAATTAGAATCTGTGAAAATGTGGTCAGACACAACTCTGTAAGTTTTCTTCTTGTTTTTCTATATTTTTTTCTTTTGGTTATTTCAGATGTGAACTTTCGTGGAGACAAAGGTTATTCAGCTTCTGTAGCGGCATAAATAGTCACCACTCAGGGCTTTGTCCAAGAGGTCAGGCATTCAGTGGGGAAAGCACAATCAAAGTTGTGTACATTTTGGGAATGATTAGCAGAAAAATAAAGTTGAGCTTAGAAGACATAACTGTGAGGAAAGAAGGAAAAAACTGACAATGTTAGGAAATGGTTCTAAGAGGAGTAACTGAATGGTAGTGTTAAGATCTAATCATTTTTATTTTTCAAATGGTAGTAAGTTTTCTGATTGATTTTTTTTTTCCTTTTCTAGAAACTGTGATCCTATTTCAAAAACATAAAACAGAATGGAGACAGAAGAGTTCCCAGGGTAGCTAGCTGTGATTTTCCTGTTGTAGCTGCTTACTAGACAAGGTCTTGTCTATGTACAGACCTATGTGCAAGTTATAGGCAGTGCTACTTTTGATTTTCGCCTTTAGGACAACCATTTTTAATATTTGTGCTTTAAGACATTAATAATTTAAATGTGAATTATAGTAAAATTTGTGGCTTGGTAATATAAACATAAAATTATAAACAGTCTGAAAACTTGTACTCTAAAGGTCAGATTTTTATCCCTGGTGTTGCAGACTTCTGTCAGTATAACATGCTCTTAGGAGACCATGACCTTTGAGGGAGGAAAAAGTGTATCTTTTACTAGACTGATTTTATGTGTTAGCAAAGTAGCAATTTCAGGATTTGAAAAACAATGTAGCATAGAGGTTTAAGACCAGTTGTAATAAGAAAACTATGGTTTGCTTTATAGATTGTGACTGTCAGGTGGTTGACTGTCAGGTGGTTTCTTCTGAGCAGAAAGAAATGATATTTGGGGTGGTTATGGTGTTGGCTGACTTGATCCAGTGCCTTCTCTCATCTGCGCTAGAGGGATAGGAGGTACTAACAGGAGCAGTTAACATCTGGGGCATGCTTATTCTACTGTGCACTGTACAGAAGTGTTATACATGAATTATCATAGTGGCAGGCACAATTATTTTACAGCTATGCAAACTAATGAACTTAACCTGTTCAAAGCACATGGTTAGTGACTAGGGCCCTGGGACTGGGGTGGGTGCTCTGGGTCCAAACTTACTCTTTTATTTCTTTCTTTTCTTTCTTTTTTGAGACAGAGTCTCAAGCTGTTGCTCTGGGTATAGTGCGTGGCATCACAGCTCACAGCAACCTCCAACTCCTGGGCTCAAGCAATTCTCCTGCCTCCGCATCCCAAGTAGCTGGGACTACAGGCACCTGCCACAATGCCTGGCTATTTTTTGTTGCAGCTGTTGTTGTTTGATGGGCCCAGGCTACTGCTTCACCTGGCCCAGGCCAGGTTTGAACCCGCCAGCTCAGGTGTATATGGCTGGCACCTTAGCCACTTGAGCCACAGGCGCCGAGCCCAGACTCATTCTTTTAAACCATTACCTTGTGCCGTCCAGCTTGATAGATACTAGCCACATGTGGTAATTAAGGTTAAATCAAATTATATTAAAATTTCAACTAGCCACATTTCAAGTGTTCAGTAGCAACATAATACTTACTAGTGGTTACTATATTAATTTAGATGGATAAAACATTTTCGTAATGGCAGAAAGTTCTATTAGATCACACTGCTCCATAGTTGATACTGCATTAGACCAGGACAGTGTGATAAATACTTGAGAGACCCAACATCGATAATACATTTTTATGGAAAACATCATTTTGGTGACATTCAAAAAAATAACCATAATTGCACAATGCTTAAAAATTTCTGCCAGCTCTCTATTGTATTAAAAGTATATTTTCTTGGGCAGCACCTGTAGCTCAGTGGATAGGGTGCCAGCCATATATACTGAGGCAGGTGGGTTCAAACCTGGCCTGGGCCAGGTAAAACAATAATGACAACTGCAAAAAAAAAAAAAAGAAAGAAAAATAGCTGGGTGTTATGGCAGGCGTCTGTAGTCCCAGCTACTTGGGAGGCTGAGGCAAGAGAATTGCTTAAACCCAAGAGTTTGAGGTTGCTGTGAGCTGTGACGCCATAGTACTCTACCCAGGGCAACAGCTTGAGACTCTGTCTCCAAAAAAAAAGGTATATTTTCTTGAGATAACTTCATAAATAGGTGAAATTTATCAGTCTTTTCTAGGTAATTAGAATATGGGATAAATAATATAGTAATGCAATGCCAAAATTAATAAATTACTAAGACTGTGGAATAATATCCAGCTTTGTATTGTATATCTTAATGTTTTAAATACTTCATTCTTTTTGTATTGGGTTATAAAGTTGTTACTTAATCTATAATTGTTCAATTTACAGTTGGGCATGAGCCTGAACATTGGTCTGTCTATAGAAGATACCTTGAATTTTATGTACTTGAATCAAAACTAACAGAATTTCATGGTATGTTGTTTGTTTTGGATAAGACATTACCTTTTAGCATTAGTATTTTTAGAAGCTGTCATACCAGTTAATTTTTTAAAATAATTATACCAAAGAAATTTAACAGTGACAATGTGTACCCTTTTATTGGTAATAGAAATGTACTGTTTTTATCTTCTTATTTTTGCTTGTCTATATTTTTAAAGATTTTATAATATACATTCACACATTTTTAAAAATTAAATTAAAATTTTAAAAATGTGTATTCTTTAACTGTATTTAAATTTTACCTTGGTGTGGCAGAGAATTTAAACCAGACGTATCAGAGTTGCTTTGTTCTTTTACCACTTTTTTTAGTAAACAAGTTTGCTTTGCATTGTGGCACATGTCTTGATTAGTTTTTAGATTTTGATATGCAATAAACTTTTGGTTGAATGTTTTTTTTTGAGGGAAAATCTATTGGGAAAAAAGAGCAGTGTTTTTAGTTCTTCCTGTTCCTCTCTAGTCAGTTATTTAATTGATGTCAGGGGTAGAGTGAAGTATTTCCAGACATTTTGTATATAGGTTGATGAGTTCTATTTGTGTGTTCTGAATCCCTTTTATTTTAGGAAAGCTCTGTGGAGTGTCCCATAATCCAAACCTCAAATTCAGGTTGATTCTGAATTGAGAAGGGCAAGAAACCTTCTTTACCTGCTGTGAAGCAAAGCCTGTGATAAAGTGATGGTTATAGGAAAACAAGAATGCAGGGCACCACTCCATAGTTTTTGTCTGGATTTTGTGTTTTTACTTCAAATAGTTTTCTCTTTCTCTCTGCCAATCTGGTACAGTACCATCCTTGTCTTGTTCTTTATCCGAACTTTTGTTTGAAGCTGAGAGATTATTTATCTCCATGCTTTAAAGTTCTGGATCAACCAAAGTTGGTTGGGTTCCCAACATTATTGTTTTCTTGGTTTTTGTTTGTTTGTTTGTTTTGAGATAGTTTCATTTTGTTACCCTCAGTGTAGTGCTGTTGTAGTGTTATAGCTCATAGCACCCTCAAACTCTTGGCTCCAGTAATTCTCTTGCGTCAGCCTCCCAAGTAGCTGGGACTGTAGGTACCTGGTTATTTTTAGAGACAGTGTCTCGCTCTCACTCAGGTGTGGGCTCAAGCTGTCCACTTGCCTTCGCCTCCCAGAGTGCTGGGATTACAGGCATAAGCCACCGCATTGGGCGATTGTTCTTTTTTGATGCCAGATTTTCAAAGTCACCCCTATCTGTGGTTTTTGCATTTGTGTGTGGGGTTTTTTTGTTTTTTTCTTTGAGACAGAGTCTTACTTGGTCACCCATAGTACAGAGTGCCATGGCATCCTAGCTAACAGCAACTTCAAATTCTTGGATTCAAGTGATCCTCTTGCCTCAGCCTCCCAAGTAGCTGGGACTATAGGTGCCTGCCACAATGCCTAGTTGTTTTTTGTTTTTCTTTTAGAGACAGGGTCTCGCTGTGGCTCAGGCTGGTCTCAAACCTGTGAGCTCAGGCATTCCACCTGCCTCAGCCACCCAAGTGCTGCGATTTCAGGCATGAGCCACCACTCCCAGCTGTCATTTGGTTTTTTAAAATAAAAAACTTTTCTAAAATTAAAGGGATTCACAACACACAACTAGAACTCAAATTTTTGTCAAGAGTATACACCCCTATAATCCTAACACTCTGGGAGGCTGAGACAGGTGGATTGCCTGAGCTCACAGGTTCAAGATCAGCCTGAGCCAGAGCGAGACCTCATCTCTAAAAATAGCCAGGTGTTGTGGTAGGTGTCTGTAGGCCTAGCTACATGGAAGGCTGAGTCAAGAGAATTGTTTGAGCCCAATCTTCTTTAGTAAGATTTTATCTTATAAAATCCTACCAATTTTAAAATAATATAACTTTTTAAAAGTTGTTTTACTAGTATTGAAGGCTTAGTCTGTGTCAATAAAGAGTAGTTGTTGAGAGTAGTGTTTGGGATATCAGTAGACTCAAGTTCTTTGGTCTGGAATTCTGACTTGAAACTCTGATTTTGTGAAGATTACTTAAAGAATAATGTCACATCTCTACAAGGCATTGTTGTAAATCTGAGTTTGTATTAGGTTTTAAAAATAGTAGGAAAATACAGTAATAACTTACAAGTATATACTTATTTCAGGCACATTTCCTGATGCTCAGCTTCCTTCTAAGAGGATTATTGGCCCCAAAAACTATGAATTCTTAAAGTCAAAGAGAGAAGAATTTCAGGAATATCTACAGGTATAGCACCAACTATATTAATTTAAAACTTTGCTAATTGTTGTAGTGTCTCTTTTGTCTCTTTTTCTCCTGTATGTTTGTGCTTTGCTTTATATATACCTGTCCATGTGGACTGAAAGTTTTTTTAAATTAAAACAGCTTTTTCCATATGGATTTTAAAATGAATTTTTGTCAAGAGTATACTTTGTTTTTCTTTCAAATTTATAACCAATGAAAAAACATTTTATTGGGGAAAAAGTTTTTTAATTTTAATCTAATTAAAGATTGGTATGGGAAGTTTCAAAAAAAGAAAGAAAAACTTTCAGTGTAAAAGATGAAATGCAATCTAAGAATACTGGGTGTTATTTTTGTTGTTTGTTTGATTTTTTGTTTAGTACCTTCTGTACTTTTGGAATCTTTCCTCCTATTCTATTCTTCAGTACATTTTCTTTTGCAGTTCTCATGCTTTTTCAGTTTCCTAGGAGAAGGATCAGCTACCATTTGCCACTTGGAATTAAGTTCTCTTTTCCTGAGTGTGTGCCTATTACATTATGTTAAAAATGTAATTGGTATATTATTTCAATAGGTAATATGGTCAGCATACAAGTTACTTACTTGAGATGGTTCTCTTTCTTTATCAAGTGTATGAGACCAAAGAGGATGATTTTATTTGCTTTTTAGAAAAAGTCTCTTTATGAAATCAATATATAACCACCTACACAATCATACAAATGACAAAACATAACTATAGTCCATAAAGTAGAAGGGAAGAGGAGGGAGAAGGGTAGGGAGAGAGGATATGGGAGAAGGGAGGGTATTCGGGAGGACCTCACCTAATGTGCACGATGCAGTGGTACATTTCAAAACTATTAAGAAACGAGTATAATTGTGATGGATGTGTTACTTGGTTCAATGTAAACATTTCACATTGTATATTGAAGAAGTACCCTGAACCCCATAAATATGTCAGTATACAAAGTTATGATTTAATAAAAAATAATTATAAAAAAAAGAAAAAGACTTTTATTTGGACATAGAATTTTATAGCTTTTTATTGTAATTTCAGTTAAATATGGATGCCTTCTAGAAAAAAATAAGTACTTTTTTTTTGAGACAGAGCCTCAAGCTATCCCCCTGGGTAGAGTGCTGTGACATCACAGCTCACAGCAACCTCCAACTCCGGGGCTCAAGCGAGTCTCCTGCCTCAGCCTCCCAAGTAGCTGGGTCCACAGGTGCCTGCCACAATGCCTGGCTATTTTTTGGTTGCAGCCATCAGTGTTGTTTTTGGCAGGCCCGGGCTGGATTCAAACCTGCCACCTTAGGTGTATGTGGCTGGCTCCTTAGCCACTTGAGCTACAGGCGTTGAGCCAAAAATAAGTACTTTTTAAATTAAAAGTTTTCAGCAATGTAAAGAAGTTTGCATTTTATTTCCTCTAGCTGAACTATTGATTGCTTTCAATGTAAGGTATTTTCTGAATAGCTTTTAGGTGGTACAAAGATTGAGATATAAAATAACTTAATTATTGTAGGAATGTTTGGATATGTAACATAAACCTGTTTCTTTGTTGATCCATCTAACCCTAACCCTAACTGACTTGTTTTAAAAACTGGAGTACCTCATTCTAGAACAAATATTTTCTGGTAATATGGATTTGTATTAGAGATTGTTCTACTGATACTTTATGTAGATTTCTGCTCCTAAACTTTTGTAACTATTTCATAGTTAGAAAACTGACTGTTAGGCCCAGCTCAATGCCTGTAATCCTAACACTCTGGGAGGCTGAGGCAGGTGGATTGTCTGAGCTCACAGGTTTCAGATCAGCCTGACCCATAATGAGACCTTGTCTCTAAAAATAGCCGGGCATTGTGACAGGCGCCTGTAGTCCCAGCTATGTGGGAGGCTGAGGCAAGAGAATCATTTGAGCCCAAGAGTTTGAGATTGCTATGATCTATGACGCCATGGCACTCTACCAAGAGTGGCAAAGTGAAACTGTGTCTCAAAAAAAAAAAAGAAGAAGAAAGAAAACTGACTATTAGATAAGGCTAGTTTAATTTTGACTTTTAAAAGTCAGTTTATCTTGGCTCGGCGCCTATAGCTCAACCGGCTAAGGCGCCAGCCACGTACACTTAAGGGGGCGGGTTCGAATCCCCAGCCCGGACCCACCAAACAACAATGATGGCTGCAACCAAAAAATGGCCAGGAGTTGTGGCGGGCACCTGCGGTCCCAGCTACTTGGGAGGCGGAGGCAAGAGACTCGCTTGAGCCCAGGAGTTGGAGGTTGCTGTGAGCTGTAATGCCACGGGACTCTACCCAGGTTGACAGCTTGAGGCTCTGTCTCAAAAAAAAAAAAAAAAAAAAAGAGCTGAATTATTGCATTGTTCAAAGAGGTGGAAAACTCTTTTGGGAAGTAAGGCATTTATTTTAAGAGTTTTTTTGTTTGTTTGTTTTTAATGAAAAACCCAAGCAGAGCTGAATCAAGGAATGTTCTCTAAACTCTCTACCTGGTCTCCAGTCTGCTCTTAATCCCAGTGTGAGGAGGCGGTGACATTTAGATTAGGAGACGGTCCCAAGCAGGGCCTGGGCGGAGCAGAGACCTCCCAGGAAAATCAGAGGGCTCTTGGCGGCTTCCTTCCGGGGCCCTGGAGAATTAAGGACCTGAGTGGAAGCTGTCCTGACTTTGGGTCGTAAAGGCCAGTGTAACATTGAATGACTCCAGCCCTCCCCCACGAGAACATAACACAAATACTATCAGAGTGATGGCGGTTATTAGATTCTCTGTGGGACAGAAGAGGACTCAGAGAAGGGGCCTAAGCGCACATCCCTAGAGACAGGGAAGTTTCTCTGAGATTTCCCCCATGTTTAAACAAGTCATTTGCCTCCTGGAAGGGGGAGGAGAAAGGGAAAGGGCTCCCGCAGCCTACCCGGTACCCCTCAGAAGCTGGGGCCTGCGATAAGGCTCCGGCGTGCTCGCCAGAGGGGCCCAGCACGACCCCACGGCAGGGGGTTGTGGGGAAGACGCGCGCTGCACCCACGAGAGAGTCTAGCGCTGCAGCATCCTCATCCCAGGCAGTTTTCCAGAACTTCCTCCCCTGCGCGCGCCAGCACACTTGCCAGCCTTCGCGGGCACACGGGGGCCCGTCAACTTTGCAGCACCCCGCCCTTTTCTAACACTATTCACAAGTAGTGACCCCAGGCCATGCAGGGAAAAGGATGGGTCCGGGGATGCCTGGGGCAAAGACGAGGAGAGAGAAGGGCGCGCACTCGCTCCTCGCCGGCAGGCGCGGTACCGCGGGTAGAAGCCCCTAGATTGGGAGGAAGCTGGCTCAGAGCGCGCGGAGAAGGGGGCCGCGCCGAGCGGTAGGGAGGAGAGAGGGGCCCGGGAGGGAGGTGGGGAGGACCGAGGACGGAGTAGGCGGGGACTTGGAGGCGGGGACCGGGTGGGGGAAGCGAAGGCAGGGGAGGGGTCAGGCCTAGGGAGTGAGCAGCAGGGGCGGCGCCTCCCGACCGGCGCTTTCAAGTCCAGGAGCCCCAACCCCCAGCGGCTGCGGCCAGGGGGTGGTTGCGCTGCGTCGCCTCCCGGCCGACCCCTCCCCCGGCCCCTCCTCCGTCCTGGCCCGGCCGCCCCGCCGGCGGCGCTCTGGAAATATGAAGAGACGCTGCAGCTGCGGCGGCGGTGGCGGTCACTGCAGCTCCGAGCGGCGCGCGCGGCGGTCAGAGCGGGACGCGGGGCCCGGCGAGAAGAGGCCCGGGCAGGACGCGGCGAGGCCGGGACGCGGACGGGGACCGGGCGCCCACAGCTGCCCGACGGCGCCCAGGGAGCGCGCGCCCGGCAGCCCCGCGCGGCGCCCGACGGGCATGGGGCGCGCCGCGGCCGTCTGAAGCTGGGCCTGGCCCGGCCGCACGCGGGCTGTGGCCGAGCGTTCGCCGGGACCCGGACGGGGTGGGAGCAGGGCGCGGTCGCAGCGCCGCTGAGCTTCCCAGGAGCGATCGGAGGCCGGCGAGCGAAGGGCTCCAAGGAGCACTGGAGATGTCCTGTCCGCGCCTCCTCCTGCTCAGATACCTGTTCCCGGCCCTCCTGCTACATGGTGAGTTCTGGGGGCTGGGGTGCGGCTCGCTGCGAGCCCCGAGCCTTGGGGGACCCGCGGAACCTCCCAAGGAGTCGGATTGATCTCGGCCCGGTCTACACTGCCCCCTCCGCGCGTCCGAGGAGAGCCCCGCGCCCGCCTGCGCAGCCCAGGGAGAGAGAGGACTCTGACCAGCTTCCTGGGCTCAGGGCCCCTTTCCCTCAGCGGTGCCCTTGACTATGCTTTCTGGAAGGGTGCGAAGCTCTCCCACGCAAGCACCTTTTAATACCATTGCATTAAACGCAAGGGAGAACTTTTTCACCGACTCTGTTGGATTTTGAAACTCCGTATACAGACTGTCATGAATCGCGTGCTTGGCGACTCCACCTCCAGAGTGTCAGAGTGCAGCAGGGGCCCTCAACGTGGTCCAGGCTTTTACTAGACAGTGAAGAGAAACTGTTAAGGGGAGACGCATTTCGCGGGTACCTGCCTTCTAGAGTTTGTTGCCTGCACATACACAGGCTCCCAGTTAGGAGGGTGGTGTGGGGTTTTCTCCTGGGTGGACTGTTATGTTCTCTAGGTGGGGCTTCAAGAAACGGGAGATTCCTAGTAGCCAAGATGTCAGGCCATGGCAGAGCACATTATGATGATTCAGGTATCCCGAGCAAACTGTCCCTAATGGCCGGACACCTGACATTCAATAGAGTGACCTCAGGCTGTCCTTCTTCAGCACCACCACAGCCATCCCAAAGCTGCAGCAGACTCTAGCTTTCAAGTGCATTATAGCCAGGCCTGAAAAATCTGACTGTGGACCCCCCAGAGGATCAAGGAAAGGAAGAGATTTTAACCCACAAGCTGCAGTGAGGTTGTTTTCTTTGTAGTCTTGCCCAAGGTGGGCGCCTCCCATAGCTCCATGAGCCTCCTTGTGAATTTATCTGGTGGGGCCACAACTGCCCAGTTGCCAAGGTGTGCGCTGAGCCCCAGGGATCCCAGAATTTTAAAAGTCAGGATGGAAGACTTGCAGTTTGAGGGCAAAAGAGAGAAGGTATAATTACAGGGTTGGACTCCCAGGCCCATCTGCTTAGAATTACAGAGCAGTTTTAATCTTTGGCTGAAACATGAAACAAATCAGAGCGAATGAACAGATCAAACAGCAGCTGCCACACACACAAGAAAAAAGAGAGAGAGAGAGAGATGAAACAGGGAAAATTGTCCCCTTTTAAGAAATCGTAATATCTGTGAAGAAAAAGGTAAAATGGGCAAATGACTTTGAAAAATTACCTGAATGTTTGCCATAAACACATTTGTGTGTAGGTGAAATCATTACCTTTTAAACCATAGAAACTATCCACAAAGATAAACCTGACCCAACTCAGAACATCTTCTCCCTTACTTGAGAGGCAGGGGTTGTAATTATGCCTCCTATCTACTGGTCCAAGCTGGGATAATAATAGTTGGCTGGTTAAGAATAGCCCAGCTACATTCTCACTGAGGGTCTAGTGTAGCCATAAGTCTCCCAAATCTGAGTCTGGAGTCTGGGGTAACTCCCTGGGATCTGGGTAAGGGGCTACCCAGAGCTCTGGTCCTGGAAGGGAGATGGGGAGCCCAGGAATAACTGGGAAGGTCGTCAGAGCTATAAATGGGAGCACAGTAGATAGAGCAGACCATGTTTGTGTACATGCATGTGCACATTGTGTATATGAAGAGAATGCAAGATTAAAAAGGATGTTTGCACAGTTTAATTGGATGACATGGATAAAAATATAAACAGTTCACCTAATTTCAAATTATTACAACTAATGTTGCTGAAAAATCTGCTTAGGTAGGGAGTGTTAGACTAGTGCAGAAAATAAACAGAGGGAGTAGTTATTTGAGTTATAAGTCCTCAGTGTTTAAGAAAGGTTTGTCATAATTAAGTAGGTAATGTAATGCATTAGGAAAGAATTGGATATTTTCTTTCTTCCCCACCTTGCCCACAGCGACTTTTCCTTGATTAAAGTAGTTTTAACAGCAAAGAGGAGTTAATCAAACTAACCTGAAAGAATGCTTTGGTGAGTCAGTCTTATGTGACAAGGGTTTCCAGGCATTTAAGAAATTCTGTATTAACAGATGGAGCTGAATTATATATTTAAATATAAAGTTACAAATTTGAGGGATATTGCCTGAAATCTTAGAATGTGTTGATTTTTTTTGTTTTGTTTCCTCCCTCGAAGTAGGCATTTTATTTGCTAACCATGTAATATCATTTATCAAATTACAGTAGCAATTTAGTAGGTAAAACCGTATGTTCTATGGTTATGAACGTTCCCTCAGTAAACTTTAATAAGTTTAGTCTCAGATAGCACTTACAGATATTTGTTAGACCAGCCAGTCAGGGTAGTAAGATGAAACAGTGCAGCCTGTGTGGGGATGCTGTGGATACCATTGTGTTTGGCATCCAGTGTCTGTGCAGTTTTTTGGCTACTTCCATTTCAATTCATCGCAAGTTATAAATCACCCCTAAATCCTATCTGAGTAAATTAGGCTGTGGCAAGACTCAAGGCTGTTGTTTATTTTTGCTATTTTTTTTAAGACTGTAAATGTAGAGACCCAAGTTCAAAATTTGATGGCATAAAAGTATACATATCAGTTTTACTTCTCTCCCCTTCAAATTCTGAAAACAATTGCATTTCTTAATCCAAATAAAGCCTATTGAATGTCACAAAGGTATGCAGCTGGAAGATGTCCATTATCACTGTTTTCTTTGCTTAGATAAAAGCCACGAGTTTCAGATGTCAAATTCTAAAAATCATTCAGCTCCAAAAACACAGATTAGCATGAGGTATCCAGAATAAGTGGGGCTTTAATACACAGCAAAGTGCTAACTCTCTTTGCTAATGGAAGCGTTTGATTTTAAGTTTTAGAACTGGTTTGGGGGGAGACTTTGTATTTCCAAATGCAATTTACTTTTGCAGAATTTATTGACTTTTCTGAGAAGTGAAGTCTCTTTCAGCCCTTCATTTTCATTCAAGCTTATTCTAAGTCAAAACTTTAAAAAACTGTATAGATTATTGAATGAGAGTTTAAGTGACAAAATGTGAGAAAACATTTAGGGTAAAATAGAAATCTTTGAAATGCCATTTTGCCAAAGACAGTTTTTGTAACCAAGAAAACATTGTCTTTCCTGCACTTTTTTTCCTACTTAGTCATAGGAAGAAAATGAAATCTTAAAAAGAAACATGACTCATCTATACACAACGGGGGCAAGGGTCGTGGCTTAGACAGATGTTAAATATTCTCTTGTTAAATAAATTGACTTGCCTCGAACATGTGGCTAAGGAGTTTTATAATAACCATGTTTATTCTTTTTCCCCCTAAATGAGAAAAGAACTAAATATAGGTGGGTGATATGACTATGTAATTACAAACTACTATTTAGGGACAGACTGATGACAACTTGATATAATCAATCAAAGTGAAGCATAAAACATTTCAGACTAGAAATAGAAAATGATATGTTAATGATTGTATTTTGAAGACATGTCTTCAATAGACTCTTCACTCGGAGTTGAAGCCATCACAGAGAATACATCAGGAAAAAAATCTATTATCCTCCAAGTAGGACTTCTTACTGTGTTGATTTTGTGTGTCATTGTTTAGTTCTCTCCACTTCAGGAGTAAAATTATTATTCTGGAAAGTCGTGTGATGTCTAGGTTAGAGATATGGTGTTACCCTAAAATTATTAAGAATATGCTATTCTGTATGTGTTTTCCAGCTTCATTCATTCAGCCACGCATTTTTTCAGTTAGTTCATTTATGAGGGCCTACTATGTGCCAAGTGTTAGGGATGGAGCTAAGAGAGAATGGCACACTGAGGTTGATTGTACTGTTTTCCCTGCTGGGAATCCCACACGGGCGAGCCAGGTGCCTGTGCACACAAACACAAACTGGGGGAGCAATCAGCTGTAGACCCCACAGCATTTGCTACCTTTGATTCAGCATCAGTGTCTAGCCAGGGACCATGGCCTAAGAAGATGACATAGAAAAGTAACTTGTTTTCAACTGAAGTTAAATGGAGCCAGAAATTTGAAATCTTGACTTCATTATATTTCTCATAAATGGAAAATACTTTTAGACATGAAGTTTTAAAGAACGGTAAAAGCCATTCTCTTTGCTTTTGTTTAACTGCAAAAAAAAAAAAAAAGGAAATAAAAACAAGAACTTGGTAAACACGAGTACCAAAATGGTAGTAAAATCCAATACTGTCTGTGATACATACACGCGTTATTCTGAAAGATGGAAAGTTCTGTTGGCATTTATCTACTTCAAAGCACACATTTACAGTAATGGCTGCTTATTTAATTGGGCAGGGCAATTTCATGGCTAAGTAATTACCTGTATTTAATCTAATCAGTCACATTTTATGTATCGCACCAGTTCTAACTTGAGAACACTTTTCTCACTCTGATTATCAGTGTACAGGGCACATTATATTAGGTACAGAAACTTGCGAAATGAACAAGAAAAGAATCATTTAAAATCTTCTACCCAGAGACAACCATTATTAATATTTTGATATTCTACTTAGCCTCTTCCAAATTAAAGGATTTTTTTCTTATAGAGATCAACCTGATTGAAGATTAATTTAGCTCAAAGTGTGCTTGAAAATTATTGTTTCCTTCCCAATGATTTTACATTTTATTATGTGAATTTTGAAACTTTTGATTTCCCAGTGAGTATAGTCAGGTGAGAAACTGTGTAATGTTATCTCTCTCTAGATAATTCAGATTTTTAAAACAATACTGAAAACTCGAAGACTTGGCCTTGGAATATGCTGTCCTGTTTCACTTTCACTTCATGTGTCAACACAGTGGTCCATACCTAAGAGGTAAGGGAGCACACAGTGGTCACGCAACCATCTGCTGCAGGAGTGCTGCTGACTTTCAGAAGGCCAGCAGGCATTGCCCTCTGCCCTCTCCCACACTCCTCAGAGGTTCTGTCTGTGGCGTAGCTTGCTGAGAACCCCAGTGGGTGACGGTGGCAGACGTACTCTATTATATTTTCCCATCAAACTGTACTGAGGGCGGCTTCTGTATGTATGATCTGGTAAAGTCAAGTGATGTGAACAGTTAACCTGGACATGTGGGCCTTTGATTTAGGGTGTGAAGCTCAGTATAAATTGTTGACCCTGTGCTTCTTTCATTTAGGGAGCTCTTACTTTTTTTTAATTTGCTATCATTTGGAATTTTCACTCTCTCAACTATTATGATTATGATTGCAGTTAAGATCACCATACAGTCATGTAGGATTAATGCTATGAAATAATTTATTTCTTGAGACTAAATCAATAGGAGCGTGCACACACACACATATGAATAAGCCCTCCAGAGCACCAAGGTCTCACTTAGAGCTCTGGAAATGGTAATTATAAAATCATAGCCCTAGAGCCCATAAGACTTGATTTGTTTCTAACAGGTGAGCAGTTGTGTTCCAGAGTCTACTTTTTTCTCTGACATACACTCAAAAGAAACTACCCCTTTGCCGTAATAATTGTCTCTGGGCCCAAGCCAAAGGATTCGTGATGTATGAGACCTTTTTAGAGTGAAGTCATTTTGATAACCTCCTTACTCAGAATTCCGCTGGCCTGGCAGCAGTGTGTGGAGAGCTTCCAGTTTCATTGATGTTGTGGACTGACTGCTCACATGTGCACAGCAGAGTGCCTCTACCTGTCTGGTCTCTGGAATTTGCTCAGATGAGATCGTACACATGTATACATAAAGCGATTGTCATGTGCTATGCAAACATTAGCAATTGTTATTGTCATTTTTAGTTTATACAGGAGAAAGACACATAGTAGATAACTTACCCAGAGCCACCTTGAAGATTAAAAACTCAGCCATTTTCTTACTTGGCAGTTGGTTTTTCTTTAGAGACGCTCTTTGCCCTGGATTCATTTTCGACAAAATCTTAGTGAATGGGAACCCCTCAATTAATGAAAACATCTCGAATCTCCAATTAATCAAGATGCTGATGTTATTTGTCTGCACTCACACACATGATCTGTGCCTTCTCACTCTTGTTTTGTAAGTAGAGGAAGGGGAAGAAACTTTTCCTGGCCTACCCTGTGTTGTCACCTGTTCTTTCCAAAACCTCCCTATCTACAGCACCATCCTATAGGTAGTGATGTTCCTAATGATGGCCTTGAGCCACTTTATGAGCCTGAATCACCAAAGAAAGATCATAATGTCATCTGCATTTGATATATATAGCAGAAGTTTCAACAAGCACATTTTGTGATTAAGTAATTATATGAATAATCCAATGAAGTAGAAGATTATAAAGATTATCATTACATATAACTGCATTTATGACTGTGAATGATAGGTTACACTCACAGGGATTATTATTATTGTTAGCTGCCATCCTTGAGTTTTGCAGGATTTGTGCAATTTAAGATATATTAAAGTAGGATATACAAATACTTTACGAACATTCATTTTCAGATATAGTGTTGAATTAGTACAGTTTACTTTAGCTTCCTTACCCCATTCCTTCTCTTTCTCTTTCTTCTCTTCCTTTCTTATTTAAAATATAACTTCTTGGTAATACTTCCCCCCTCCAAGGTCCAAAAGATGTTCAATAACCCTAAGACTACAGAAGAAATTTACTGTAGTCTATTGAAAGCAGTTTCCTTTTCTTATCTTTCTCATTTATTCAGTCAGAAAATAGTGCAACTGAACCCTTGCAGTAGCCTCATAATTGATCATTCTTCTTCCAGTTTGTCTCTCATATCCCTCCAAAAAAGGGAAAAGCAATCTTTCTGAAATGGGATTCTTATGCTGTTACACTGCACAGAATGTTTTCATGGCATTTCTGCACCTTTCCCATGTGGTCCCCTCTCAACAGGACGCCTCTACATGGTGCTCTTGATCATGATGCTCGGAGGACATGCTGGGCCATCCTGTGTCCTCTCCCACTGAGCCCTGTCCGGCTCCTCCTAGACATATCTCTCACTCTCTCCTTCTGGTATTTGAATGTGCTGGGTGCTTTACCTGCACTACTTCTGTTCAGTCTCAAGGCATAGACACCTTTCCATGCACTTCCCTGGGAGGAGTTCAGGCCCCTCTCCTTGTGTGAAGTGGCTCTACAAGCCTGTGTAGCTCTCACCCCACTGAGAGTCCTAGAGGCACAGTGTGTGGTGTGCCTAAAGCAGTGCCTTACTCTTCTAAGCCTGCTGATAGTTTGAATGAATGACATGCTAGTCAGGTCCCAAACTTGGAGCTTACATACTCCAGGCAATGCTGTGAACACTGGGGTCCCGGCACCATGGGTGATCTTTGAAGTGTAAGGTATAACTTTTATGCTTGGCATCTCCTGCAGCAAATGACTTTTTATTCCCAGCTATTTAGCAGAAGTAGGCCTCTCAAGAAGGCCATCCACATTTGCCATATCAAGATGAGCCAAGTGAGAGCCGAGTAAATATTGGAGACTCGTCGCAGTGGCTGACTGAAGGCCTGTGAGACAGTTTCAGCTATTCCTTTTCACTTAACTAATTTAATTTTGCACCTTAGGAGTAATCAACATGATGCATACTTTGAAGAGAAAAGATAAAAAGGGAATAAATGTCAACCCCATTTTTGTCCATCCTTAATATACAGTAATACCACTCTAGAGTGGGCCCTAAACCACCCCGTCCTCAGATAGCTGTAGCATTCTGCGTCGGTGACCAGGTGGGTGCCCTTGCTGCACTGGCGGTAGCCTTGCCAGGTTCCTGAGCTTTGCCTGCTGTCACATCAGAGCAATAGCACAGTGGGAATTTGTCTCTAGAAAGCCTAACCAATTTAATGTTAATTTTTTTCCTGCTTTCCAAAGACTTGCAAATCTGTGATTCTTGGATTTTATTTCTTCCACTACTGATTACAAGGTGTAACTGCAGGCACCTGACCTGTGTGACTGTCGTCTTATGAATGACCCACATGGAGGTTGGCCACCCTCCTTCTGCCTCTGAACCTCTCTAGGTTCCTTCCCAGGTCTCCCCTTCATCATCTGTATACCTGTTCTTTGACATCCAGGCAGATAAGACCTTGGCAGCCTCAAGCTCTAGAAATCTTTGTCTTTATGCTTCTGACTCCTGAAATGTACAAAGTAATATTTAATAGGTATTTGTTGAACTGAGTAAAACTTGACCGCTATGGAGCCTGGTGCTTTGGGTCCCTCTTTCCTTTTCGTCAAGGATCCTCATCTAGCTTTGTGGGAGCACTCGTGTCCTCCTCCGAGCTTGTAGTGAGCCTGACTCTGGATGACATTTTCCGTTACTTTAACGTTAGTTAAAGTTCTGTTAGTTAGAAGGGACGTTTCCAGGGGGCTCTAAAAGCCTTATTATTCAGATAATGACAACAAACTTTAAGTGAAAGGCCCCGTGCTGAACTGAGACCGACCTTTAGACCTTTCTTGTAGTTGAGGTTAATAGTGTATTTCATCGATTACAAGTTACCCTCTTTTTTCTGAGATCTTTGCAGTGGTGTACCTCTCTTGGTTCCTGGAGGTTCTGGTTCCTAGTGACCTGCAGGCAGGAGTCATGAAAGGAGACATAGCCTTTGCTGGTGTGACCCTGGACACAGATGCTCATGTTCTCACATTATTTCCTTTATATGCATCCTTAGTACTCATATCTTGAGTTTAGTTGCAAATAATCTGGTTTTGAAAATCAAGAGAGTAAAACTTTGGAGTCAGCATGCTTGGTTTCTTCCCCATAACTCTCAGCACTGAAAAGAAGAATCACTGTGAAAATCAGACAGATCCTGTAACAGAGCAGTGAAGTGTTACCTTGACGGTCATGAAGCAAAGGTTTGTCACTGGAAGAACAACTTCAATTCCGTATTTTCTCACACAGCACCACTCAGTTACTTGGAAAGGAAGAGAACTGCATGGCTCAGCACCTGTGGCTCAAGTGGCCAAGGCGCCAGCCACGTTACACCCAAGGTGGCGGGTTCGAATCCAGCCTGGGCCGCCAAACAACAATGACAACTGCAATCAAAAATAGCCGGGCGTTGTGGCGGGCGCCTGTGGTCCCAGAGTTGGGAGGCTAAGGCAGGAGACTCACTTGAGCCCAGGAATTGGAGGTTGCTGTGAGCCGTGATGCCACTGCACTCTACCCAGGGGGATAGCTTGAGGCTCTGTCTCAAAAAAAAAAAAAAGAAAACTGCAGAAAGATGAGGCTGTGTTTGTGTTTTATTCCTGAGCTGTGTGCAGAGCAAACCGATGACCTGCCCCACATGGCACAGCGCCGTGGAAGGCGAGAGAAATGACCAGATGTTGTTGAATAGAATAATAAAAAAATCAAAGCCATCAGAGGCTGATGTAAACAATTCCAAGATATCTCAGAACTGGTGATAAAGCATTTCATCACCATTTAAATGCAACAGTCTTGTCACTGATGATGAAATCATATCACATCTAAGCAATCATTGATGTCAGAGTTGATGAAATCCTTCAAGTGACAGATCTAGTTTTAAACCCAAACAAGCCAGCTCTCAGGGTTTCACTCACATCCACTACACTCCTGGCTTTGGTTATTTTTATGGGAAAACATTAGCAGGTGTAAAATGTTTACAAATCAAGGCTCAGCATCCATGCTAAGTGGTTAGGGCACTGGGCACATGCACTGGGGCTGGTGGGTTCGAACTTGGTCTGGGCTTACTAAACAACAGTGACAACAGTAACAAAAAAATAACTGGGCTCTGTGGCAGGCACCTGTAGTCCCAGCTACTTGGGAAGCAGAGGCAAGAGAATCACTTAAGCCTAAGAGTTTGAGGAGGGCTTAAACTCTGCAGAGGATGACATAGTGAGATTCTGTTTAAAAAAAAGTTTACAAATCAAATTTTAGAACACAGCTTGGTGGATAGCTTTCTTACTACATGCTTATGGCCACATTTAAAGCAGAATCTCCTCTCAACTTTGAATACCTGTGGCTTTAATTAAAATCTATTTTAAGTTAGCCATAATTGATCACCCCATTGATCCACCAGACAGTAGCAGGTTGTCCTGTGTTTCATTGGGACACAGGGTCATTGAGGAAATGCTTACAGGAATCAAGATAATTACAACTATTGGGGTTGGTAGAGGTGCAATGAAGAGTTCCCCTCTTCCCTCCTCTAACTGAGAGCTACCTGAGACATCACTACTGGTGTCAGAAATGGGGATTAAAACTTTTGAACAGTGATTCTTGATGAGAAGACACAGTGTGTCCATGATAGAAGTACTCACAGGTCACCCCAAATGTGTGGGCTTTCTGCCTGGCCCTGAGCCACAGTGGAACATTTGAGGGGCTGGGTCCCGACTGCATGAGGGGAGAGGATTAGAATGCCTATATTTTGTAAATAGGCTGGTTTTGGAAGGAGAAAGAGAAAAATGACTGAGTTAAGCATTGTCGCTTCTGCCTCTATAACTCATACTGCTGCACCTGGGGAGGGCTGGTAGAGAGAGAGAGAGAGAGAGAGAGAGGAATTCCCCAAGGGGACCACTCTACAGGAGATCCCTTCTCATGAAAATTGAGGCCTTTGGAAGGGGGGGCTCACTTAATTACTGTGAGCATGAATAATGACACCACCAGGCAGATTTTTCATGTTTAGAATTTCCATCATTCTAGCCTAGGCCAGAATCAATGAACTTGGCTAAATGGTGAGGTTGCATTTAATGTGCTCATGGATCAGTCCTCTGTGTCTATATCTCTTTCTATAGTTTACAGTTGACTGAATAACATCCATTGGTATCTCCGCCTCATTGACCTTCACTGCATGTACCATCTGTAAGAACAACCAGAAGGTGTTGTTCTATCCCAGAGCCATCATTTTATTGTAAAATGTTGGAGAGCTCAGCTATGAAAACTTTTGTCTTCTCCATGCCAAGACTTTTCATGAAAAATTAGTTCAATCCTCTGAATATTTTGGCCGCATGATGACAGATATCTAGATATTTTAAAGATATTTGAATGTCATCAACCTGCAAGTCTGAGTTCATCCAGGTCGATTTCTATCATGTTGCTATAAGTCAGTATATTCTGGACCTAAGTTTTCATTTTCAAATAATCTCATAAAGTATGTCTTCTCTGTGAAGTAATTTGTGGGAGGTCATTATAAAATATGTAATTAATTGCCTTTTCATAAATAATATTCTAACAGGTACATTTTATTTTTTGTGTGTATTTTTTAAAAATTTTGTGCATTTGTCTAAGTAGTGTCTTTTTTGTTAATGTGGTGCTGAATGTGTGGAAGATCCATCATAAAAGCCTGTGGATTTATTAATCATTTCAGGAATGAATCTCAAAGGAGATGGTGGGCTTTCAGATGAAACTCCTTTTGTTTTTATTGCTTTATTCTGCCTACCTTAGGCAGAATTCTACCTTAGGCTGGTAGATTCTGGCCATCCTGAGCTACTTGAACTGAAGATAAACTTAGTGCTAGTATTATTTTACCCCTGCAAAATAAAAATATATAATCATCTTACAACTATTCTTAATTACAACTTCATATTGTATGTTTAGCATGTTTCTGGATTTGTAGGGATGAACAGCTGGACTTGGGAGATAATTGGCAGGGAGGTCCAAGTGTTCCCCACTGTAGAAGGGGAATGTAGACGGGTATATGGCTCACGCCCTCCTGGTGAGCAGCCCTGTAGAGCCCATTTGGAGACTAAGAGAACTAGAAGACGCCTGACTTGGTGTGAGCAGATGGGCGTCAATCCAGGGAGAAAATCCTAGCTGGAATTCTTCTGAGCTGTTCCTTGCACCTTTTTCTTTAAACCGCTGTCCAGGCTACATTTTGACCAAGGCTGGTCTCATTGCTCGTTGCTTTCCTCACCTAAATGTGTGGTTGTGCTTGTCTACCCTCATGATGTCCTCTTTCTTAACTCTCCCTTCTCCTCCCTTCAACTCCACCTCCTCCTCCTCTTTGGTGACTCCAGAACATGTCTGTGTCCATTTATTTCTCCTACAATGTCTGTTCCACTCACCTGTCTACACCACACAAGCACTCTTTTTTAGATGCATGACCTTCTTTGCTGTTCCACTTGAGCCAGGAACTAGCCAAGTGACCTAAAGCAAGCTATGGTCATTATTTCCAAAGACTTCAGCTTTCTCACCAGGGAAGTGGTCTCCAAAGACAATTCCTACTTTGAAATGTGTACCCTCTGAGAGCATGCATAGTGCTAAAACCTGGGACAGTAAGTGAGCGCCTCCCACCTACAACCACTCCCTGGTGCAGACACAGTTGTTTGGCTTGATTCACATCTGCTGCTAGTTCTTCTTTTGGCTAACTTTGTGCTTTTCTTTTTTAGGGCTGGGAGAGGGGTCTGCTCTCCTTCATCCAGACAGCAGATCCCATCCTAGGTCCTTAGAGAAAAGTGCCTGGAGGGCTTTCAAGGAGTCACAGTGCCATCACATGCTCAGACATCTCCACAATGGTGCACGGATCACTGTGCAGATGCCGCCTACAATCGAGGGCCACTGGGTCTCCACTGGGTAAGAGCAGCAAGGGCAGGTGGGGTCCCAGAGGGGCTAGAGAGCACACTTCCATGGAAGACCATTCCTTTGGGTTCCAGATGCATAGAGACTTTATATAATCTACAGTGATTTAGGTGTTGTCTCACTAAGAACCAAACCACTCTTTGAAATTATGGTTAATTAAGAAACAGAGCTGGGTACTGTAGAAATCTTATGCTGGGGTAGAGATGATATTGTACCTCTGCTCACCACATAGTAGGAGTGAATAGATCCTTGTTTACTGAGCTCTGTGGGACCACTTGTGTATAAAAAGAAACCATTAGCAAGTGAAATTAAGAGTCTGTGTTTCACCAACGCTGAAACATGACTTGCAAGCTTCTTATGGGATAAATATTCTAGCCATATTCTGGTAATTTAATATATAGCTTCAGAGTTCTAAGAGTAAGGTAAAAGCTACCTCTACTAGCCAGGGTGTAGTTCTTGGGTTCTTTTCCATGCTGTGAAGCTGAGATTTATCCTAGTTTGAGCTCTGGCTTATCTTCCATTAGAGCTTTTAAAAATAGTCTAGAGACAGATCTGTTGATTTTTTTTTTCTTATCCATTAAATTGTTGAGAATTAACAAGACTAACTCTGGGATCTGATCAGTTCTCCCTGTCCACTATTCCTGGGATATGGATAGCAGCCTCCAGGTTCCTTGGGGAGGGATCAAATGAGTATGAAGAAGAGAAATAAGAAATTTTATAATGCAATGAAAAACTGGAAATTTTTCTAAAAAATGAGGTCTCTCAAAATAACTGTGACAATTTGTGTAAACAATCTTAATGTTATGTTCTGTAAAATTCTTTTTATCATTTTATTCAACAAATATTCATTGAGCACCTACTTTGTCCCAAGACTATTCTAGATTGTGTGTGTGTGTGTGTGTGTGTATGTGTGTGAATAGATAGCAGTTAACAAAATAGGCATGGTCCATAGCTTCAGAGATCTTAGAAGTAAACACACATAGTGCTATGAAAGGGGGGGGGTGACAGATGCTAAAGGAGAATGTCAGGGGGCTCTATTTTAGGATCAGGATGGGGTCTAGAGAGTCTACCAAAGAAATGGACCTTTGAGCTGAGACATTACTGGCTGTGCAGAGGCCACAGGAAGAGCTCTGTATCTACAGAACCAGCAGAGTCAGGGCGGGATGCCAAGAGGCTGGCTAGATTGGAGGGAGGATATTGGGAGCCCTATGGCCAGGGTCTAGTGAAACAGGGGGGAGCAGCCAGAGGGGCTGCAAGGAAGGGCCATGGTCCTGAGAGCACCTTGCAGACCAGTCCTGCTTCAAGAGAACTGGGGAGTCGTGGAAGGCTTTTCAGCAGGGGCCACACTTAAAACTTGGTCTGATTTTATGAAGGGGCACTCTAGCTGCTCTATGGCAAATGGATGGGAGAAAAAGTGATTTGGGGATGGGAGGCCCAAGAAACAGATTGTCAATGTTTAGATAAAAAATGAAAAATATGGGATCTTCTTTTATAAAACTCAGCTGACATGAATCACTACCTATGGTAAACTTCTCTTGCCTTGGGGGAGAAATCTGAGGTGTTCTCTCCTTTATTTATTTATTTATTTATTTATTTATTTATTTATTTATTTTTTAAACAGAGTCTCACTCTGTCATGCTGGGTAGAGTGCTGTGGTGTCATAGCTCACAGCAACCTCAAACTCCTGGGCTTAAGTGATCCTCTTGCCTCAGCCTCACAAGCAGCTGGGACTACAGTTGCCACCACAATGCTGAGCTAGGTTTTCTATTTTTTTTTCTTTTTTTTTTAGTAGAGATAGGGTCTTATACTTGCTGAGGCTGTGTCAAACTCCTGAGCTCAAGCAATCCTCCTGCCTCAGCCTCCCAGAGTGCTAGGATTACAGGTGTGAGCCACTGCACTCAGCCTTCCTCTCCTTTTTCTACAATTACGAGTGCTCCAAGTACTTTATATCCATAGGATATTATTGGAGTTCCTTCCTTCCCACCCTTTTTCTTTTCATGAAGTAGGAACAAAAATAATTTTATGGTTGGGAGTACCACAACATGAGGAACTGTATTTAAAGGGTCGCAGCGTTAGGAAGGTTGAGAACCAGTGATCTAGAACAACACTGCCAACCAGCACAAACAAAAGAATTCCTTATTTCTGTTATTGGGCTAGCTTTATTTTCACTTAATTACCTTTTTATTTTTTTGCTAGAGGGAAAATTAATTTTGAATGGATAAGAGGGGCAGGTTCCATTTGCCCAGAGGTGACTAGATTCCAATCCAGCATGACATATGTGTGTGCCTGCCACAAAGTCCAGAAACTGGTTTGGGGACCCGCTCGTCCTGAGCTTTCTATAAGGGAACTTCTTACATAGGCCAGCACTGAACTTTTCTTCCTCACGTAGGGAGAAAGAAATGTCTGTGCAAGTTAGGCCCACAGGTGGCATTGAGGGCAGCAGGTGTCGCCATTCCGAGCCTGTTTGTGAAGTGAATGGAAGACTTTCTGGTGTAGAGCTGGACTTCCTGGGCGCCTGGACTGGGTCTGGTTCTTGCTGGTTATGTGTTCTTTAATCTTGTGCCTCCCTTTCCGCACCTGTAAAGTATGGGTGATACTAATACCTAACTCCCAAGTTGTGTGGATTCCATGTCTCTGGTATTTGTAAGAGCCAAAACAGTGCCTGGCCCATAGTCAGTTGTTACTTCTATAATTTCTTAACACTATAAGTCTCTTCCTCATATGTTTGGCTTAAAAAAGTCTTTCCTTCCCTTTTTCTTCAGCTGTGAAGTAAGGTCAGGCCCAGAGTTCATCACAAGATCTTACAGATTCTACCACAATAACACATTCAAGGCCTACCAGTTTTACTATGGCAGCAACCGGTGCACAGACCCCACCTACACGCTCATCATCCGGGGCAAGATCCGCCTCCGCCAGGCCTCCTGGATCATCCGAGGGGGCACCGAAGCTGACTACCAGCTGCATAATGTTCAGGTCATTGGCCACACGGAGGCAGCAGCTGAGAAGCTCAGCCATCTGGTGAACCGCACTTGCCCAGGCTTCCTGGAAGCTGGGGGCCCTTGGCTGCAGGACATGGCCTACGACCTGTGGCGGGAGGAGAACGGCTGTGAGTGCACCACAGCCGTGAGTTTTGCCATGCACGAGCTGCAGCTCATCCGGGTGGAGAAGCAGCACCCACACCACAGCCCAGACCACCTGGTGGAGGAGCTCTTCCTTGGCGACATCCACACCGATGCCTCACAGAGGACATTCTACCGGCCGTCCAGCTACCAGCCCCCGTTGCAGAATGCCAAGGTACCTGTTCCTGCCGACTGCCCTCAGAGCCCTGCCTTCTCCTTTTTGGTAAAATGGGTGGCTCTTCATAAAGGTGTGTCACAGGGGCCATGCGGACTTGTGAAAGGAAGCATTCTGCGACCTCGATGGCCAGGCAGAGATAGGGCTGCTGCAAGGTGGGAGGAGATGTGGAAGGCTCGTTGGGGGACACATACATAGACACAGGAGAGCTGGGTCTGCCACCCATCAGCTTTGTGACATAGGACTCCCGTTTTCCTGTACCTGAGGCCCCTTCCAGCCTTCACATCCTAAAATGTCCTCTGTGATTCTAAGAGGAAAACACGAAGGAAATGTGGAGACATTACAGCTACACTCAGAAAAGATAAGGAACAACTGCAGGGGCCCCAGCTCTGGAGGAGGTGGGGCAGGACAGAGAGGAGAAGGGGTTTGCAGGGGCGTTAGACGCCACAGAGACCGTCCAATGTGCACCACCACATTCAGTCTTCCCAGTGCCCAGTGGAGGATGTAGATTCAGTTTGGGCTGTCTTAGGCAGGGGAGGCGGCTGGGTCTGAGGGGTTACCTCTTCCACCCAGATCACACACTGACTTTCAGCTCCTGCCCGCGAGCCAGAAGCTTTCTCCTCCAGACCCACATTCTTTCCACTTTATTGAGAGAGATGTAAAGTCACTGTGATCAGGCACTGAGGAGGACAGTAAGCCATTAAACCTTATAATGTTTTTTCTTGAGTAATAGCCCAGTAATTATATTTGGAATTTGCAAGGCATTTCCTTCCCCCAAGCTCAGAGTATGTGTCCACATGTAATTCAGTCATTGCATCTTTCCACCACAGAGACCTGTGAGGCTGGGCAGGCGGTGGGGACAGTGAGAGCTTCTGGTCCTCCCAGGGCATGGAGCAGGCAGCCCTGTCTGCTGTGGGTGGTCAGGGAGGGAGGGCTCCCAGCTGTGCTGGTGGCCATGGGAACTCTGGAGCAGAGGCCCTCTATCTGCAGAGTCCTGATTGACTTTGTTGGGTTTCTTCTCTGTTCCTTTCCTCTGAGATATCACAGGGTCCTCCCTGTGCCTGAGGCTACTCACCGTCCATTGTCGCCCTTCTTAGTGGGTGCTATTGTGAGCCTATATGTGATGAAAGTAGCCCCTGCCAGAACTATCTGCTGAGGTAGCCCACCTGGTGGGGCCTGTTCCTCTGGCTGCACCTCATCAGGGGTGTGTCTCAGGGTGTGTCCCAGGCGTTAGCGGCACTGGGGTCGTTGGTCCTGCACTCCCTGCCCAGCTGCTGTGCTTAGGCAGCTTGCTAGTGGGGCCCAGAATGCCAGCTGGGCTCTGTTACCATACAGAGTGGGAATCAGGCCCCTGCTTTTCCGCCTCCTGAGTTTCAGGTGCACTGAAAGGTCATGAGGAGTCAGGCCAGGGAGGGATTGGCAGCCCCTAACGTGGGTTTACTGTGGCAGTGGGCGTTCACTGTGGGTCCCAGAGGGCGACATGGAACGAGGCCCACACCTTTGCCCCTTGTTGAGTCTTCAGCAAAGGCATGTCCCTGAGCGACACCTGGGTGAGGGAGCGGTTTCTGGGCCAGGCTCAGTGGGTCCTTGGGAAAATGAAAAGGTAGGAGTCCTGGGCTTCCAGTGATGTTTCCAGTTGGTAGCACTACCCAGAGTCAGTGCTGAGCACTCTAGCCACAGAGCACTTGTCTTGGAATCTCTGGTTTTGAGCAGGGGAGAGGGGATTTTTGTGCCTGCATTTGGTGTTCTCTGAGTATAGTCCTGCCAAGTTGAAGATCTTCAGAAACAAGAGATATGTACAGATGTCATGAATGAAAAAAGGATAATCCAGAAACCTCACTTTAGCCAAAGTGTCCCACCCCAAACCTTTTGAAGATCTGATAAGCAGGCAGAGCCTTTTTGTCCTCTGCTCACCCTCCAGCAGAGTCGCTCATGAGCAGCACAGCACCAGAGGGGAGGCAGTGAGGGAGGCCAGGCAGTGTGAGGAGGCGAGGCTGGGAGGGAGGTCAGGCAGTGTGGGGAGGGGAGGCTGGGAAGGAGGTCAGGCAGTGTGCAAAGGGTAGGCTGGGAGGGAGGCCAGGCATTGTGCAGAGGGGAGGTGGGGAGGGAGGCCAGGCAATGTGCAGAGAGGAGGTGGGGAGGGAGGGCAGGCCATGTGCAGAGAGGAGGCAGTGAGGAAGGCCAGCCAGGCCGTGTGGGGAGGGGAGGCAGTGAGGAGCCCAGGCAGTGTGCTAGGGGAGGCTGGGAGGAAGGCCAGCCAGGCAGTGTGCAGAGGGGAGGTGGGCAGAGAGGCCAGGCAGTGAGCAGAGGGGAGGTGGGCAGGGAGGGCAGGCCATGTGCAGAGGGGAGGCAATGAGGAAGGCCAGCCAGGCAGTGTGGGGAGGGGAGGCAGTGAGGAAAGCCAGGCAGTGTGCAAAGGGTAGGCTGGGAGGGAGGCCAGGCATTGTGCAGAGGGGAGGTGGGGAGGGAGTCCAGGCAATGTGCAGAGAGGAGGTGGGGAGGGAGGGCAGGCCATGTGCAGAGGGGAGGCAGTGAGGAAGGCCAGCCAGGCAGTGTGGGGAGGAGAGGCAGTGAGGAAGGCCAGGCAGTGTGCAGAGGAGAGGTGAGGAGGGAGGCCAGGCAACATGCAGAGGGGAGGTGGGTAGAGAGGCCAGGCAGTGTGCAGAGGGGAGGTGGGGAGAGAGGCCAGGCAGTGTGCAGAGGGGAGGTGGGGAGGGAGGCCAGGCAACGTGCAGAGGGGAGGTGGGGAGGGAGGCCAGGCAGTGTGCAGAGGGGAGGTGAGGAGGGAGGCCAGGCAACATGCAGAGGGGAGGCAGTGAGAGAGTCCAGGCAGTGTGCAGAGGGGAGGCTGGGAGGCTACCCTGTCCCCAAGGAGGCAGGTGGCTCCATACCTGACCACAGCCTGGTTCTTGGCACTCACTCAGGTTTTGGTTCCACCTGCTTTTTAATCCTTAAGTTCTTTAGGTCCTGACGGAGGGATTGGCTATAGCCACTTTTCTTTCCTTACCTGCCTCTGTGCAGTTTAGCAGGGCATCCCTAAGGCTTGCAGCTTGTTCTCTCTCTCTCTCACCCTTGAGGCTAAGAGGAGGGATTTTTCATTTCCATCAGTGTCCCTCTGTCTTAAACTGACCCTGTCTGTGGCTCCTAGAGGAAAAATGTCTTGAAAATGAAAGTTACATTAAATATGGGCATGGGAATTAAGGATGGCAGCTGTAAAGCTGACCTTTTCAGAATTTTTTTTAACATCACTTGGATAAATTAGCAAGAATATGGGCTTTTGGACTAATAACCAATCTTGGAATCTAGTTCTTTTCCTGCCATCAGTGCCTGTGGCTCAGTGAGTATGGGGCTCAGCCAGCCCCATATACCGAGGGTGGTGGGTTCAAACCCCGTCCTGCCAAACTTCAACAAAAAAATAGCTGGGCGTTCTGGCAGGTGCCTGTAGTCCCAGCTACTCGGGAGGCTGAGGCAAGAGAATTGCATAAGCCCAAGAGCTGGAGATTGCTATGAGCTGTGACGCCACAGCACTCTACCAAGGGCAACAAAGTGAGACTCTGTCTCAAAAAAAACCCCCCCAAAAAACCTCTTTAAAGTCTAGGCCAGATTCCCTGATTCCAGAACTATTCAGGGTGTAAAGAACCTCAGAACCTTGGATATTATTCAGGACATACTGTTAAGTGGGGTGGGGGAGAAGGAAGGTATGGGATAGCATGAATAATATGATCCTGTTCGTATAAAACTCATAATGAAAGGAGAAGATGAGCTTACAAAGGAAGCAGATGTTTCTGGAAGGTACTTCCTGATGGCCTATGAGGAAGGGGACTACATAGACCATTTCATTTTTTGTCCTTCTTACATTTGGTGCTGTGATCTTATACCACCTAACACAATCACTACACAAAATTTAATTTAAAAAACAAAAATGCTGGCTAGGACTCTGAGGCTCAGAGGGATGCTGTGGTCACAAATGGAGGTGGTGGTCCAGCTGGGAGGAGGACCTAGGCTTCCAGAGCCTGGCCCCACTGCCCCTCGGGATGGCTGGGGGGGTCAGTCGAAGGCCATGTAGTTCCAGGAGCTGAAAGGGCCCATTCTTCTCTTGTTGTCCCTTGCTTGTACCTCTTGGCCTACAGTGCACAGTGGAGTCTTCAGGAAGTTTTTAGATCCTTCCCCAGGACAGCTAAGGGAAGGAATAAATGCAGTTGGCCGTTGATGTCTTTCCAGACGCTGAGCACTGCATGCCCACAAGAGCTCAGTGGCAGCAGTTGTCTGGGCTGGTGGTGGTTGCCTGGTCAGGACGGGGACACAGGCTAGGAGAGCCCACTGGAGGCTGGAACCTCTTCCTTTGAACTCATTGCTTTGCCTAATTGCTGGTCCACAGAGACCTGGCTGAAAATGAGTCTAAATGCTAAATTGAGTCTGAAGCCCTGGTGAGTCTCAGGCCCTCTAGAAACAGGACACCGTATAGAAATAGAAACTTTAAATCAGCTTGTTTTTTAAACTTTATGCAGCTTTGCTGTGAGGTTCCGAGTCCTCTGGCAAATAAGTCATGTTTGAAAAGATTCAGGTGTGCTGCAAGGGTTCTTTTAAGATGCTATTGGCTACTCTTCATTAAAAAAAAAAAATCCAGACAGTTTAAAATAGCCCTGAAAGAAGATGCTTTGCCTGAGTGGAGTTTAACATCAAGGCAGCCCTTCCCCTCTGCCTAGATTCCTTAGAAATGTGCAGTGGGAGGGGTGGCAGTGAGGTTCCTTCTCTCAGTGATGGAATCAAATGGTTATTAAAAGCAAATAATTGCCCGGGTTGTTAGAAATGCCAAAGCCTTGGGATTGGACTTGTAAGCAAATGGAATTGGTTTTTCTCCAAAATCCTGCACTGATTTAACCACAGGGTTGTAAATCAAAGGGGTTGTCTGAAAACCAGACAGCTCTCCCCAAGCTGAGTATCTTAAATATTCGGTCCTAGCACATGTTCAGCAGGGGAGCTGCACATGGGGAAGAAAAGCAGCAGGCTGTGAGGGGAGCTGAGCAGAGTGAGAAAAGAGACTCTTGTGCACGTTGTCTCTTCAGATCCGTAGGAGCCCTGAGCTGTGTGCTGCATTCAGTTTTGAGAGCCTTGACAGTATTTGTTAACCATGGGACTTCCCTATAGCTGTGACACCAGAGGGACAGTGGATCCAATGGCCTTGGACAGTGGACTTTTCAGTCCCAGTGCAGGAGATGGCTCTGCAGGAAGGAGGGGGCTCCTTATGCATGTGTTGTGTGGGCTAAGCTTGGGCTGGGTGGGTAGGTGGTTGATGGGGGTCGTGGGGCATGGAAGGAGCCAGGTGCTTGCAGAGGAATTCTAGGCCCCCCTCTGTGTGCTAGTGTAGGGAGGGCAGCAGGATTTGCAGAGGTGATGGGAGGTACAAGAAATGGCAGAGGACCAGAGGCTCAAGAAGTCATGGCCTAAAACAGTTTCAAAAGCCAGTCCTGTGTGCAGAGGGGCCCCAAAGACAACTGTGACTGTGCCCCAGAGCCCAGGTGTTCACTCAGAGCTAACAAATGTTGTAATTCCTGTGGACAAAATGGAGCTGCTGAGGGTCTCAGCCCTGGAAGCTTTGCTTTAGTGGACATTTTACTGGGGCCAAGGCTTGGCGATTGTGGGCCCACATGGCTGCTGGCATACACTTTTATTGCAGAAACAGCTTGTGATGTTTCTTGACTCCAGAGTATTCTAGCAGATAAACAGCATGCAAGGTTGCTTTATTTAAGGAACTAGTAGACCAGGAAATATTTGTTGTCAGAGACAATCAAAGTGGTAAACATTTCATCCCTTAAAAGGCAAGAAAGTCAAGAGGATGCAACCAAAGCCTGCAAAAGCAGGAAATCAGTCTCTTGCAAAGTACACTTTATAAGTCCTTACTATGGGAGGTGGAGTGTTGGCTCCCTGTGGGGAGAGGGAAGGAGGATAGATCAGACTGGGTGGGCACTGGGTTTATAGTAGATTTAATTTAATTATTAGAAGTAGTGTACTTTAAATATTTAAATCAATCAAAATATGTAGGAGTGGGAGAAGCAATCCACCAGGTAAAGATAAATAAAAATTCTCTTTGAAAGCCATTCTTAACGTCATTTGTCCTAAAGACCCAGCTTCTTATGGCCTTTTTTATCTAGCCATTGAGTCTGTAGCAATTGTACATCTGGGCAAGGTGGAAGCAAAGTGATCTTTGTATTGTCACGAATGTTTCCTAAAACAGGAAAGGCTTTTGCCAGTTCATTTCTTAGATTCTAAATTTCTTAGAAAGGCATTTCTAGAGGTATAATATTGCTCCAGGGAACCCACCAAAAGGCCCTTCTGACACAGGCAGGATGCAGAAGAGTGTTTGGCTGAGATTTGCTTCCCTGAGCTTCAGCAGCCAACTCCACGTTTGGGAATCAGCCCCTCACCTTTCTTGAGGCGCAGGCCCCCCCTCCTGGGTATCTGTAATTGGCTGTGGGTTGCTGTGCAGGGTCTCCCTGAGGCTCTCTGAGTCCCTCTGAGCTCCCTGTGCCCTGAACATGTGCTCACCTCCTGACAGGGTGGCTGGCTGCACTGAACCCATGTTCCGTATGGTGTGACTTGCTGGGAGTGGGTGTTGCAGTCTGTGCAGGGTTGTGCCATGAAGCACCACAGATGTTGGGACTCAGAAACAATAGGTGCTTATTTCTTACTGCTCACAGAGGCCGGAAGCCCAGCTCATACACCAGTGTGGTGTGATGCTATCAGGGCCCTCTTCTAGACTGTAGACTCTGATTCTATTGTGTCCCCATGTGGTAGGGAGGGAACCATGGAGCCCTCAGATCTCTTTGATAAGGGCACTAATCCCACTTATGAGGGCTCCACCTTTATGCCTAGTCACCTCCCAAAGGCCCAGCCTCCTAATTCCCTCATGTTAGGGGTTAGGACTTCACATAGGATTCTGAGGGGACAAAAACATTCAGTCCATTCCCACAGGACAGTCAGCCAGTCAACTGTAACCTAAAGCTACAGTTAAAGGGACATAGTGTGGGTGGACAGCAGTTCCCCCTAATGCTTTCTGAAAGTGGAGGTACCCAAGTTCCCTTTAAGTGACCAAAATGAGCTGAGTCCATAAGCTCCTAGAATCCAAGAGCAGAGAAGCACTCTGCGGTCCCTCCCACAGTGTCTGAACACTGGTCATGTGTGATGGATGCTGGCTCCTGTTTTCACCTCTTGGGTGTGCAGACACAGCTTTGTATCAGTCTGCATGTCCATGAGGACCTCGTCATAGCTGCCTCATGCTCAGCTCTCCCTGGACTTTGTGGTCTTGACCTCAGAGAACTTGCCAGCCATGGGTAGGCCCTGAGAAGGCTGTGCCTACAATATTGTCCACAGCAGAGACTTAATCAAACTCATGGAAAACTACTTTTCAAGAAAGCTTTTGACAAGGGCCATTAGCCACAGCAAGTCTCTTTCTAGAAACCTTCATGGTGTTTTATTTCCATCATCTATTCCCAGTTCTCCTCCTCCTTGAACAAAACCTGTTAGCCCTAGAAATGCTGTTTCTGAAGATGTGTGTTTTATCTAGCCTACTGTGAACGAGGATCCCATCAAGTCATTTCTTCTATTCTGGGAAGACAGTGAAAACAAGTGGATACTGTCAGCAAATGTTGATGAACCGGCTCTCCAGAAATAAATATTGACAGGGAACAGGAGAAAGCCTAGAGAATCCCCATCAGTCAACAGGGAGAAGACCTTTTCCTGGGGTGGAGTCCTTGATAGGGGACTGTTTGTTCTTTACAGGACTACCTCCTGCCCCCCTACTCAAGGGGCAACTCAGGGCAGGAAGTGGTGCTCAGTATCCCTAAGGCCAAATCGGGGTCCTGATTCTGCCTTTGGTTTGTAAGTTCTCTGAACTGAGTGATTTCCTCTCCACCCACCTTGGTTGCATCTGTAACCTGTGGTGTCCCTGTGGTATCTTGAGGGGACAAAGTAAAGCTTCAGGAGACAATGGACTGCAGCCCCCAGACTCCAGTGTCCTGCAAGTGCAGCTGTAGTTATTGAACTTGCTACCAGGGAGATGGGCAGGAATCAGAGGGCAGAGCAGGCAAAACCCCACTTCTTGCCCAGAACACTGCTCACTTATACTATGTAAGGGTTTTTTGTTTGTTTTTAGGGTAAGTTTAATTTTTTTTTCTTTTCTGAGTCTAATTGTACAGGGATCTTTATTTACTCCCTACTTCTGAATTAAAGCTTTTTATAGTGAGTATAAAGAATAGCAACAAGGAAACACTCTCTGGTTCCTCTGCTTTAACCTTCAAACTATCTGTGCACAGAAACTCTTGACTTTAAATAGCCCTTTCTGAGATTCAGGGAAAGGATGCCAAGTTGGAGCCTGGGGGAGGACAAGTCTCAAGAGAGAATCGTGTATCAGAGCACAGATCTGAAGAGAGTGATTTTATAAAGCAAGTGATACTGTGGAGTCCAAACCATTCGTTAGTTTTAATAAGACTATATGTCTTATTATCTGCTCTTCCCACTTATTCATCTTGGGAGGACACTATTTAAAAAAAGCATCTTAGAAAAGAGAAGGCATTTTACAAATACAACATAGAGCTTTTAATCTCTACTTCCCTCTGGTTATACCTGTAATTTTGATTCAAGCCAAAGATTATGAGAATTAGGAGCACAAATGATTTTTTTTAAAAAACCTGTCTACAAAACAGGTGTCTCTTCATATAACCATGGCTAAACCTGTTCCCTGTTGACAGTATCCACAAGGCCAAAATACTACCCCCACTTGTGACATCTTTTGTTTTTAGCTCTAATGACAGCTAAAGAGTTGTTTCAAAAAGTAACTAGCCAATGACAACAGAAGCAAAATAATTTGAAAGCCCCTAAGAGAAGGGCTTGGATTTTCAAATTATCTGTAGGAACATGAAAAGATGTTCAGCATCACTAATCATTGGAAAATCAAAACCACAGTAGGATGCCAAGTTACCTGTTAGGATGGCTATTACAAAAAAAGAAAAGAAAACAATAACGACCAGAAAATACCAGGTGTCAATGAGGATGTGGAGAAATTGGAATCCATGTGCATTGCTGGTAGGAATGTAAAATTCTGTAGCCACTGCAGAAACTCACTTTTCTTGAGCGGTCCCTCAAAAAAATAAATGTAAGATTCTTATATGACACAGCTGTTCTGTTTCTGGATATATACCCAAAAGAATTGAGAGCAGGGACTGGAACAGATCGGTGTATACCCCTGGTGATGGCAGCATTATCCATAGTAGCAGAAAAGTGGAAGCAACCTAAGTGTCTTTTGAGAGTAAACAGGTAAACACAATGTGACAGGTGCACATGAGGCATATTGTTCAGCCTTTGAAAGGATGGAAACTCAGACACACACGAAGCTTAAGGAGCTTATGCTCAGTGAAATAAGGGCCAACAGTATACGACTCCTCAGCTTCCACTCATCAGAGGTCATCCATGAAGACAGTAGAATGGCAGCTGCCAGAAGCTGGGCAGGGGGGACTGTTTTTTAATAGGTACAGAGTTACAGTTGAGGAATATAAAGGGGTTTGGGGCAAGGGATGGTTGTGATGGTTCCACAACAGGGGGAAGCCACTTAAAACTGGTTGAGATGGCAAACTCTATGTTATGTATTTCTTACCGCAATAAAACAAAAAACTAGTTTCAGAATTTGGCAAGACCAATACCTGAGAACTAGGATCCTCCCGCTCCCTATGCCCACCCTCAATGCCAGCAGACCCAACTGATGGAAAACAAGCCTCTTCCCCCAGAACCTTCTGTCCTCTTCTTCTCTGCTGTCACGCAGAAACACTTCAGCCCAGGGCTATCACTCACCTGGAGGGGCCAAGTTCCACCAGCTCCTCGTCCTGGAGCTCAGGCCCCAGCCCAGCTGTTCTCAGGAAGCATTAGCTGGAACGGGCACCCAGCTCAGCCCCCTCAGTGTGGCACTGCTTTGAAACTGCCCGGGTGATGCTGTGCCCACCTCCCCTCCTGTCTTCTCCTTGTCTGAGCTGTATAGTGGTTGCTCCTGGGGGCATCCCAGTAGCAACTCTTGCTAGACCTGACTTGTTTCCCTTCCTCCCAGCCCCCATCTAAGCAGCTTTCTGAATCCATAGTGGTGTTTGAGGCTGAAGGAATCACAGTTGATGTTTTTAAACTCCCAAATTACAGATAGCAAACCCAGTTGTGGGGAGTGGCAGGAAGTGGGTTGGGGGGCTGCCCATCTCAGGCCTTTGAGGGCCTGTGACAGTGTGTCACCACAGCAGCGTGTCGCTGCAGCAATGAGCTACAAATGGAGCAGTTTGGAGATCACATGTCTCTGTCTCCTACCTCGACTGAGTGCTCCTAACAGCCTCTCTGCCCCCACCCCCACGGGGCTCTTGCAGAGGTGCTGCTGACTGTGGTGCAGGCTGGGTGACTCCTGTGAGGCCTCCATGCCTTTGTGAACAGGCAGTGACAGGAGAACATCACGCTAATTTCCATGATGGTCCTGGCACTTGGGGGGTTTGCTTGCCGTGTGCAGGAACCCCAGATTGGGCATGTTCCACGATTTTCACCTTCCATTCTGGATTTCAAATGTCAGAACCACCCTTTAGGATAGAAATTTTAGAACCTTTGCCCCATAGTAGTTTACTAAGAAAACATAATGCCAAAGCTACTCACCTCTGCGAAGCTTTTAGCTCCATTTGTGTGTCACTCATCCCAGTGTGCATCCAGAAGACAGTGATGCGTCTGTGGCACACAGGTTGTCCGCTCAGTGTCTGTACCCAGTAGGTACCTGAGGGGGAGCCACTTTGCATTTCTTGCAGCAGTTAGACCAGTATAATGACCACTACTGTGTAAATGAGGGAGTTGAAATAAATAAAAACAAATAAATTGCCCAAGGTCACCAGCTGTGAAGTGGCTAGGAACTGACCCGTGGTCCTTAGAATCTAGCCGGGCCATCTCCATCTGTGTCATAGTTGAGCATGGGCCTAACCTCATGCAGGCACTGTCCCCTCTCCATGTCCCCTAAGGATCACAGGGGCAGACTGGGTACAGCTGCAGGGCACTTTCTCTGTGTGCCCCAGAGCTCTTGATAGGAAACCAGAGGCCAGAAAATGCACCCTCGCCCAGGACACTGAGAACTTGGCCTCATCTCACTGCTGTGGCCATTTTATCCCATTGTCTACAAGCCTTGAACCATATTAGCAGAGGAAACCCTCTCTCCTCGCAACTTCCAGCTTATCTGATGAGCACATCGGCAGTACAAGTTAGCTCTCAGAGGAGGATGGTTCAAGGGCAGAACCATCCCCATACATTCACGTTGTTGTGCAACCGTCACCACAACTCCCTGCCCCCATCCCCAAGAAGGCCTCATGTCCAGCCAAACACCAGCCACAACAAAATCACATGCAGAGGGGACTGGAAACATGAAGACCCTGCTGCTTGAGGTCTTTGACCTCAGGAAACAAACGTTGGAGGACAAGTAAATGCCTCCCCGACAGTGACTGCCTTGCAGCCACAGAGCAGGTGTGGGGCTGCACCTGCACAGGGGAGCACAGACCCAGTGGCCAAGTGGCCCCATATCTTGAGCTGCACTCCTCTATTTTCCCATTCCAGCCTGATGAGATGGACATGTGCTTCTAGTGCCCAGTGTTCTGCTAGCTCGGTGAGCTTTGCAGCCTCCCTCCTCACGCAGTAGGAGAATAGCAGAGAGGTGCCCCCAAGTGCAGAGCACAGCAGCCCTGGCTTGCTGTGACCTCAGTCTGACAGTGAGGCAATGGGAAGTGGTCAACCAGTGCCTGACTTCCAGAGTCGGCTTTTTGTAACAGGCCAAAGCCCTCCAGGCTAAAAGCATGGATGAGGCCCCTGTCTCTGAAATATACTCTCTGTCACTGGAGACCTTCCTGTGCCACAAACCTGGACTACCCTCATCCCCAGCCTGTCATGTTACAGAAGGCTCAGCAAGACAAACAGTCCTCCAAGACAGAGCCGTAGCTGGCTTGCACGCAGTACATTGCTTAAGGATGGAAAAGCACAAAGCAAAGTGAGAGACCAGAAAACTTCCAAAGCTGGAGGCAGCAGACCCAGCAGGCAGCAGGTATGTAGGTGTGGGCACTGCGCAGGGCCCTGGCTCTCACTGCCTTTGGGCCTCCAGCTTCACCCCCTCCTTTGAAAGGCCCCCTGCCTTTACTAGACAATTCCCTTTCATCCTCAGCCATTAGGGTGCTGGTCTTTTGTCCCATATTTTTAATTAAATTAAAAAATATTTAGTTGTGGTAAAATATACATAACATAAAATTTTACTGTTTTAGTCACTTTTAAGCGTAAGTTATGGCATTACATACATTCGCATTGTTGTGTGACTGTCACCACCATCCAGCTCCAGAGCTCTGCACCTTCCCAAATAGAACCCCCAGATCCGTGAAACACCAACGCCCCTGTCCCCACCCCCAACCCCTGCACCCACCTGTCCATATTGTTCTGTGTGGTCCCTCTGGGTACCTCAGGTAGATGGGATCATAAATAGTTGTCCTTGTATGTCTAGTTAATTTCACTTAGCACGGTGTCTGCAGGGCTCATCCATGCTGGAGCCTATGTCAGAATTTCCTTTCTTTGTAAGGCTGACTCCTATCCACTGGGTGGACAGACCACTGCTTGCTTTCCTATTTGTCTGTCTGTGGGCACGTGAGCCGTGAATAATGGTGCTTGTACACGGGGGTGTGTGAACATCAGCTGCAGTCTCTGTTGTCAGTCCTTTTAGGTGTACAGTGTATCCAGAAGTGGGATTGCTGGATCCCACTTCTACATAATTTTTGAGGAGCCACCCTACTATCTTCCATAGAAGATGTACCATTTATATCTTCACTGGCAGTGTGCAAGGTTTCCCATTTCTCCACATCCTCACCAACTTGTTAGTGTTTGGGTTTTGGCTGTCAACCATCCTAACGAATGTGAAGTGTTGTGATTCTCTTTGAAATCGAGTATCCAGCACGTGTCTGAAAACATAATAAGTTGTAAGGAGAGTTCGTATCATAGGCGAACTATATAGGCAGGTCGTTCTGCCAGGCAAACAGATGCACTTGTGAGTGACCATGTGTGAGTGAGCACGTGTGAGCACATGAGTGTGCACTGAGTGAACGCGTGTGAGTGTGCACTGTGAGTGAGCATGTGAGTTTGCACTGAGTGAGCATGAGAATGCACTGAGTGTACATGAGCAAGCATGTGAGTGTGCACTGTGAGTGAACATGTGTGAGTGTGCACTGTGAGCACATGAGTTTGCACTGAGTGAGCACGTGAGTGAGCACGTGTGAGTACACACATGAGTGTGCACATGTGAGTGCACGTGTATGTGTGAGCACTGAGCACATGTGAGTCCACTGCATGAGCGCATGAGTATACACTGAGTGCACATGAGTGAGCACGTGAGTGCACTGAGCATTTGTGAGCATGTGAATACACTGGGTACTGTGAGTGTGCACATGAGTGCATGTGTCAATGTGCAGTGTGAGTGCATTGAGCATGCGTGTGCATGTGAGTGAGCACATGAGTGCACTGAGTGAGCATGTATGTGCATGAGTGTGCATATGAGCACATGTGAGCATGCATTGAGTGAACATGTGTGAGCATGTGTGAGTGCACACATGAGTGAACATGTGTGAGTGTGCACATAACCTTGTATGAGTGCCCTGTGAGCACGTGTGAATGTGCACATGAGTGTACACTGAGTGAGCACATGTAAGCATATGTGAATACAGTGAGTGTGGACGTGTGAGTATGCACTGTGACTAAGCATGTATGCATGAACTGAATGAACATGTGTGAGTGTGCACTGACTGCACGTGAGAGTGTGCATGTGAGTGTGCACTGTGAGCACATGCAAGTGCATTGTGAGAGAACATGTGTGTGCATGTGAGTGTGCAGGTGTGAGTGAGCATGTGTGAATGTGCACATGCATGTTCTGCTCTGTGCACCCAGGCAGGACTCCAGCTGCTTCTGGGGTGTGGAGGTTATGTAAGTGATAGTGGCCCTGGTGCCTTGCCCAGTCCCAGCCCAGTGAGACCCTCTTGTAGGGAAGCAGATGCACCCAGCTTTGGGGGAAGGATGGGGGTCTCTGAGTGTGCATGTCTCTTGGCTGCAGCACCACGATCACACCTGCATAGCCTGTCGGATCATCTACCGGTCGGATGAGCACCACCCACCCATCCTGCCCCCCAAGGCTGACCTGACCATTGGCCTGCATGGTGAGTGGGTGAGCCAGCGCTGTGAAGTGCGCCCTGAGGTCCTCTTCCTCACACGCCATTTCATCTTCCATGACAACAACAACACCTGGGAGGGGCACTACTACCACTACTCAGACCCTGTCTGCAAGCACCCCACCTTCACCATCTATGCCCGTGGCCGCTACAGCCGTGGTGTGCTGTCCTCCAGGGTCATGGGAGGCACGGAGTTTGTGTTCAAAGGTAAGATTCCCACCTAGAATCCCAATAAGGGCCAATGAGTGGTTCTATGACCTTCTCATGCAGGCAGAGCCTGAGGGAAGGGCCCCCTTTCCTGCTTAAGATGCTGGGGAAGAAACAGCAGTCATTCCTGCCTCGAGGCAGTCCACACGTCCTGTGAGATCTTCCTTACTGGTGCAAGGGCCAGGGTGAACAGCCTCAGTCCCAGGCCAGGTGCTGGAGGAGCCACTCCCCACACAGCAGGCAGTTGTCTGGTGTGGTCACTGAGGATGTTACTGCCAGAAAACCAGTGCTTTCTCAGGGAGTAAATGAGAGGAGGTGTCAGTGACATCTCTGAGGTTGGAACTGTCGTTTCTAGCCCTGAGCTTGTCCCATACTTAAGAGGTGATTGCAGACATGAAGGTGGGAGCTTCTTTGGGAAGAAGGATGGGACTGGGTGCTTATCTCCTGAACAAGGAGGGAAGGAATTAGCTGCACTAGGCTATCAGCAAGGGAGGTCTTGTGGTTCCATTTTTAGGAGATTTTTTTTTAAGTTTGAGCATCTTTGTAATATTGGCATCAGCCTGTCAAGCCAAATAAGTAAAGGATGACCTAGATCCTGGTGACTCCTCCAGGACAGCATTCCACCATTTGAGCTGATTACCGTGAAGTATTTCTGTCGACCCAGTTAAGTCCTAGAGCACCTTGGCCCTCCTTTTAGGAAGGAAGGTTCATTCAGAAACACTGGCCTTTGATAAACTTTACAATCTTAGCTGCTTCCACCCCAGAGCTAATCATGTTAGACATGGAATGTGGTTCCCTGGGAAGACCTTCAAATGCAATTTCTACAAGCTGTGGGACTTTTATTTAATTCCATCATATTTTTCTTGCTTGCATCCTAACTTATTTTAAATGCCCAATTTTATGGGCCTGTATCAATGTGTGAGAAGATTAGGTGAGTGACACTGAAACACTTAGAAACCCCAAAACCTTTTCATAAAAGCAAAATTCTGGCCTCTGCTGAAAATGTTTTTCACTCTCAACTGTCAGTGTCACCAGTGCAGCTCCTTGGGAGCACTCTGCTATAGTTTATCCCACACTTACCAGCACGGTGCCCTGTGGGCTGGGCTTGGTGTTTATACACCAGTGCATCAGCCTACAGTGCTCGGGATGACTGAAAATGCTCCAGCAACACTGTGGCCAAGTGTGTGGGTTTGTAGACAGGATTGTTTTTTGAAAAGAAGAAAACCTTGTGGAGATGGAATGAGGCTTGCATTTGCCCAGTGGGTTTCTGTACCCCATACTCATCTCTCTGTCAGGGGGTATCATCTCCCCTGGTGCCCCAGTCAGAGAATGGCCTCTCTCCTAGTTCCCGTCAGGGAGTGTCCTCTCTCCTAGTCCCTCAGTCAGGGACTGTCCTCTCCTGGTCCTTCAGTTAAGGAGTGTCATCTCCCCTGGTCCCTCATTAAGGGAGTATCCTCTCTCCTGATCCCTCAGCCAGGGAATGGCCTCTCTCCTGGTCCCCCGGTCAGTGAGCGTCCTCTCTCCTGGTCTCTCAGTCAGGGAATGTCATCTCCCCTGGTTCCTCATTCAGGGAGTGTCCTCTCTCCTGATCCCTCAGCCAGGGAATGGCCTCTCCCTTGGTCCCTCAGTCAGGGAGTGTCCTCTCTCCTGGTCCTTCAGTCAGGGAGTGTCCTCTCTCCTGGTCATCCAGTCAGGGAATGTCATCTCCTCTGGTCCCTCATTCAGGGAGTGTCCTCTCTCCTTGTTCCTCAGTCAGGGAGTGTCCTCTCCCTTGGTCCCTCAGTCAGAGAGTGTCATCTCTTTTGGTCCCTCAGTCAGGGAGTGTCCTCTCTCCTGGTCATCCAGTCAGGGAATGTCATCTCCCCTGGTCCCTCATTCAGGGAGTGTCCTCTCTCCTTGTTCCTCCATCAGGGAGTGTCCTCTCTCTTGGTCCCCTAGTCAGGGAATAGCCTTTTCTCCTGGTCCCTCAGTCAGGGAGTGTCTTCTCTCTTGGTCCCCTAGCCAGGGAATGGCCTCTCCCCTGGTCCCTCAGTCAGGTAATGGCCTCTCTCCTAGTCCCTCAGTCAGGGACTGTCCTCTCTCCTGGTCTCTCAGTCAGGAAGTGTCCTCTCTCCTGGTCCCTCAGTTAGGGAGTGTCCTCTCCTCAGTCAGGGAGTGTCCTTTCCCTTGGTCCCTCAGTGAGGGAGTGTCCTTCCCCTGGTCCCCTAGTCAGGGAATGGCCTCTTCCCTGGTCCTTCAGTCAGGGAGTGTCCTCTTTCCTGGTCCCCCAGTCATGTTATGGCCTCTCCCCTAGTCCCTCAGCCAGTAAATGTCCCTCTCCTGTTCTCTCAGTCAGGGAATGGCCTCTCTTGGTCCCTCAGTCATGGAGTGTCCTCTCTCCTGGTCCCCCAGTCAGAGAGTATCCTCTCTCTTTCACAGTGAATCACATGAAGGTCACCCCCATGGATGCAGCCACAGCCTCACTGCTCAATGTCTTCAATGGGAATGAGTGTGGGGCCGAGGGCTCCTGGCAGGTGGGCATCCAGCAGGATGTGACACACACCAATGGCTGCGTGGCCCTTGGGATCAAACTACCTCACACAGAATATGAGATCTTCAAAATGGAACAGGATGCCAGGGGGCGCTACCTGCTCTTCAACGGCCAGAGGCCCAGCGATGGGTCTAGCCCTGACAGGCCAGAGAAGAGGGCTACATCCTACCAGATGCCCCTTGTCCAGTGTGCCTCCTCTTCACCCAGAGCCGAGGACATCTCAGAAGACAGTGGAAGCCACCTGTATGGCCGGGCCCCCATGCACGGTGGCCAGGCCCTGCCATTGGCTGTGCTGACCTGCTTTTGGACTCTACTGTACTGGGACATCCTCAGATAGGAGTTTTTAGAAAGTTATATTTTTACAAGCAAGAATTCCTTACAATTTATAGACCTTCTTTGCCAAAAGAAAAGGACATATTCTTTTGATGCACTTGAATGCCTGAGAACCTTCTTTCCTTTTCTCCTCTCCCTCCCTCCCCACCGCCCTAGTCATGAACAGCCACAGTGTTTGAAGTTTCTGCTTTGAACTCCATCCAGCCTGATCCTGAGGCCTGAACAACTTCACAACAGTAATTGCACTTTAAGACAGCAGCGTTTCAGGCCAGTGTGTTTTGTAACAGGGATGAGAGTGAAGGCTTCTTATTTTTGCCTCCTAATTATTGTTTTTCTGAGTTGAATTTAGGAGAAGCAAATATCAAGCCACAATTTTCACTGTGTATTGCATCTTGTTCTCCTTTGAAACTGCTTTCCTGTCTGTGTTGTAGATGCTGGAATTTAATGCAGAGTTGATCTGGGACTGTGACCCAGACACCTCTTATTAATAAAGAAAAGATGGGTGTAGATGTGTACACACAAAGACACATGGCTAAACCACTTTCACAGTCTGTATGCAAAACCAAAGGTAATCAAAGCTGGCATTTCAGAAAGGCCCAAAGAGAAAAGTGTCAGTAATTAAAGTTTCAAAGTAATTTAGGCTATTTTTCCAGCAGGTGGCTTACCTTAGTGAAAGAAGAAGTGCTGTGGAAATGGCAGAAGTGCTCGTTTGTGGCCATGGGGAAAACATGCAGCTTCCTGGCCGTCTCCTCAGACAGGGGAGGAGAAAAAGCAACCCTGGGGAACAGCAAAAGCAACCCTGTTGCCACCTGCACAGGAGCGGGTACACCAGTGTGAAAAGCCACATGAACGACAGCAAAGGTGCCCATTCACTGCAGTTTCCTTTTAGAAGGGACATGAGCCCTGAGTGTCACTGACTGGGGGTGGGTCGAGGGAGCTGCGTTCCACCTGGCACCTCTGCCCCCACATACAGGAGACAGAGCACACACAGAGACACATGAAGACGGATGCTGGCTGCTGGAGAGGCCGTGGGTTACTCTATGCTGTGCAATGCCTCTTTGTGTGAGTCCAGCTTGTCACTGGGCCTGCCAGCTAGCCTCGGTGTCCCTCCTCTGGTGACTTGGCAGTGTCCCCTCGGTGAGTTTCAGGGTCACCCTGTACAGGTCTGCTTCGGTCTCCAAGGTTGGAAGCCCATTCCTTTGGAGTACCACTAATGGTACCATCTCACACCAAGTGCCACTGCTAAAAGGGACCAATGGAGGGAAACCGTGAGTGCCTGAAAGCAAAACTGCGAGAGTCGGTTGAGGGTAGGAGGTATCCTGGTATGTAAGAATTAACTTTCTGAAATGCTGCCCTGTTGGTGCTGGTAGGTCCTGATGAAGCATGGAGCGCCCAGAGCGCTTTCTAGTCAGGTTCTGTTTTAAGTGGTGCTTACTGAGCAGGCGCATTCAAGATGCAAATGCTAACTTAATGTCTGCCAATCTGAATAAAGAAAGATGTCAAAATGCTCTCACAAAAGACATTTTATCAGTGGATCTCATTTTATTAACACCAGTGTTACCCATAAGGGACATAATGAAATCCTGTGAAAAACCATATTCACTGCTAGAGAACACCTCAGAGACTTAACCGTGACCCAGTTCTCAAGCTGCTCACCAAGATGATTCACACTTTTTAAAAAGTATGTTACACACAAACGCAGGCATATATATATAAGTATATAGGTATTAACGTGTACACACTGCATATATGTGTACATATGTCTTAAAGATGCTGTGGCATTTACATTGTCATATCACTTTCTGATATAATATAAATCATTACAGAGAAGGACTGATATAATTTATTCACAAGTCATGGCACACTTCGGTGAATGCCCATTTCTATATCACAAACATTCATTACATCTTATCCTGGTTATGTTAACTTAAATAAAGATCTCTAAAACTAAATGCCTCCAGGCCCCACGATGATCTCCATGTTATGTGACTTCCCATCACCGTGAAGAGACAGTGGCTGATCTCTAAGAGTCATGCAGGTTTGGGGAGCAGAAATTTTAGCTCAAGATGCTGTCTCTGAGGAAGGTATAATTGGCCCTAGAATATTCCATAACAAGCTTAAAATACTTCATCATATGCAGTCTGGGGCTGACGCATCTTCTGCTAAGTTAGAGGCAGTGATTCTACATGGAAACTCAGGCTTGGACAGGGTGGTGAGTGATGAAGGGGACACCCTGGACTACAGGGCTGCAAGGACTGGCACCCTCTCCTATGGGTAGCAGGCTAACAAGGTTCAGCTCAAAGAATTGTTCTTTGGGCAACAAAAAAAGTTGGGTATAATCAGACTTCACAGTCCATAAAATCCGAGTTGATCCTGGGCTCGAGGGGCAGGCAATTCCTGGACACCCAACTCTACCTGGTACAGAACAAAAGGTCAGTTTGTTCAGACATGCCACAAGTCCACAGGCCTGTGGGAGAGCAGTAGCCCAGGCCTCTGGCCAGCAGGTGGCAGTGTCCTAACAGTTCACGGCAGTGGGCCAGTCCAGTGGCAGCCCAAGGGCAACTCAGCAGTGCCTTTCAGTGAGTCTGGCGGCCCTGTAGGGTCTCACTAGAATCTGTGGGAACAATGGACTATAAGGCTTTGGTTTCGGGGTGAAGGGAATGCTTTAATGATAATAGAAGAACCCTTCTGTATTCTGCCAACTCTTTAAATATGTCCTGAAAACAAAGATGATGCTCACATAGTGCACAGAAACATCACAATGTCCCTTTTTGACATGCTAGGATTGTGGCAGTGGGATACAGAAGCCGACAGGTAGCGTTACATGTCAGAGGACACTGTCCTTAGGAAAATGCCCAAGAACCCAGGATGAAGCTACTGTCAGTGGGGGTGAGGGGTGTGGGAGAGTGGCCACTCACAGACCTTCCCAACCCCACACAGACATCTGCAGGCCTGCTGGCCATCAGAGCTTCCATGACCCCAACCATCTTTCACATGGATACCTCTGTGTCAAGAACAAATGAAGACAACTGGATAAATGTTTCCTGCTGCTGTTCTAGATTTATTACATTAGAATGATGATTACCTGTCCTTAAAAAACTGGATTCTTCAGTTCTTTATCATGATCCAGGAGTATTCTTGGCTTGCAGGGGAATCCATCTTTGGTCACAATCCCATGTCCCTGTGTTTCAGTAGGCAGAAGTAACACTATTTTTGAAAAATAATCACAGAAATGTGGCCTCCAATTTCGTTGGCTGAGATGCAGATTGACAAGTCACATTTAGTAGAGTCACACCCAATCAAGTGAAACTATCTGAGACCAAGGGGATTGCCATTGGAGGCGTGACACTGGACACAGGCACACATCTGCTTGGCTCCACGCACTGCTGCTCTGAAATAAGCCTGCAATGTCTGACTGTGGCCTCTCATTCCAAGGAAGAGGCTGTGGTTTTCGGAGACTTTGTGTCTGACATCTGTCACATCACCACTTCCATAGCCCTCTGAAGCCACCTGAGCAATTCCCCTCCACAACAAATCCCATGTAGCTGTTGCCTTGGAATTCAGAAGCCTGCACCAGTTTGTGGGCACAGGGAGCTGTGACTTGCAGCCCTGGTCTCAAAGCACTGTTGACCCTCACACCAACTCAGCCTCCTCTCCCCGCCGGAAGAGGTGGTTGGCACTTGTTGGCCTCCAAGCAACTGCTCCAGCCTTTTCACTTTCCATTCATTTGCTTCCTCTCTAGTGAAATTAAAGCCTTTTCCTCCAAAAGGTTGGTTCCATGTCTTCACTGTTGTGAATTGTGTACAGCAAACCTGAGAGGGAAGAGATCTTCTTGATTTACTGATTTCTTTCCTTTTGGGAATTTACCCAACAGTGAGATTGCTAGATCATACTGTAATTCTATTTTAGTTTTCTGAGAGACATCCATATTTATTTTATAGTAGCTACACCATTTTACAGTTCTATGAGCAATACACAGGTGTTCCAATTTCTTCACAGACTCATCAGCACTTATCTCTTATTTTGGTTTGATTTTTTGATAACAGCCATCCTAGCAGGTGTGCGGTTATAGATTTTTGAGGGTTTGAGTTGCATTTCCCTGATGATTACTGATATTAAGCATCCTTTCATATTCCTCTTGGTCATTTTGATGTCTTCTTTGGAGAAATGTTTGTTCAGGTCTTTTACCAGTTTTTAAAATTAGACTATTTGATTTTTTTGCTCTTGAGTTGTAGGAGTTCCGTGTATATTCTGGATATTAACCTTTTATAAAATTAATGATTTGCAAATATTTTCTTCTCTTTTAGGTTGGTTTTTCATTCTAGGAATACATTTCACTAAGGAGGTAAAAGACTTGAACACTGAAAGTGTTAATGAAAGAAATTAAAGAAGACACAACTAAATAAAAAGATATTACTCTCCACAAGGAGAGAAAGGCTTAGTGTTGTTAAAATGTCCATACTACCCAAAGTGATCTACAGATTCAAAGCAATCTCTATCAAAATCCCAATGACATTTTTCACAGAAATTGAATTAATATGAAAGGACCTCAAATATCCAAAACAGTCTTGGAAAAGAACAAAGTTGAAGGTATCTCTCTTTCTGATTTTAAAATAAACAGCAAAGCTGCAGTAATCAAAACACTGAGCTACTTGCATAAATACAGACTTGTAGACCAATGGAACAGAATGAAGAGCCCAGAAATGAACCCACATGCATGTGGGCAACCACTCATTCTGGAAGCTACCAAGAATACACATGGGGAAAGGACAGTCTCCTCAACAAATAGTTTTGGGAAAACTGTATATCCCCACAGAAAAAGTAGAAGTGGGCTCCTTATATCATACCATATACAAAAATGAAATTAACATGAATGAACGACTTGAATATGTGACCTGAAACTGTAGAAATCACAGGAAAAAGATACATGACATTGGTCTTGGCAATGATTTCAGGGATATGACATCCAAGCACAGGCAACAAAAGCAAAAATAAATAAGTGAGCCTATATCAAACTAAAAAGTTTCTTCACAGCAAAGAAAAAATCATCAGGGCGAAGAGACAACTTACAGAATGGGAGAAAATATTTGTAAACCATATAGCTGACAAGGGGTTGATGCCTAAATTACACAAGGAACCCCTCCAATGCCAAAGAATGCCAAAAAAAACAACAAAAATGAAACAAAACAAAATACCAAATAAATAACTCTGTGGAAAAGATTGGACAAGGGACTTGAATAGACATTTCTCCCTAAAATATATTGCATTTTATATTGTTTCTTCTTTGACTACTACTTTATTTTTTTATAGTAGAAACCACTTAATGATGTCACAGCTGGATTTCATAAACATGGATGTTCAGACTTCATGAAAAGTTTGGTCAAAAATGAGAAATAGTTCTCATTTCCAAATACAAATCATTTCAATAGCCGAAAAAACAAAGTCCCCAGTACAATAAAATGCATTCTCTCGAGAACCTTCTTTGTGCGTGCTCCAGCACAAACGTCTAGATAAAGTATTCATAGCAGATTCTAGCCAACCTCTGCATTTCCTTATTAGCCTGAAACTAAATGGCAGGAAACACCCAGGGGCACTGGTAACACTTCAGAATCTTGTGCCAAAACTGAGTAGACAAAACTGTGGAGCTAGTTTCTTAATACTTTGAAAAATTCCATTGAAATGAGAGATAACAAACTTGAAAGGCAAGTACGTTTTGCATCAATAAATAAAACATCAAAGTGATTATTGAGCCAAAGATCCAAAGAACTTGTGTGCAATTTTCAGTATAATAAAGCACTGGATATGAATTCATATGATCAGCCTGGTTAAAAAAAATAACAATACTTTCTATTTCTGGACAATCTTCCCCCTAGGGAATGATGTAGGCACTGATAACACTGCACTGTGCCCAATTTTTCACTTGTGCTTTGTTTTTGGTCATTTTTCCAAACAACAGAGAGCCAATAAGTTAACTTTTTATTTCCAATTCAGTTAAAACACACCAAGTTGGGAGAGAGAATGATGATGATAAAAATAATTAGAAACTGATAGGAACTCTGAAAGCCCAAAGTTCTTGTTGTGCAATACATAAAATGAAGAAGACAATGTGAAGTCTCTTACCTTTAGCTGACCCTTGTAATGAATTGAAAAATGGCCAGAAAGTCACAGATCCTGTCCTGGATCTGCTTTCTCCTTTTGCTGTTTTCTCTGAGCAGATTGGACAGAGTTGCTGTCCTCTCTCTTCAGTTCTTCCCTCCAAGGCCTTGGCTGTCCGAGCTCTCTGCTTTTGACTTTCTTTTTTTTCTTTTTTTTCTTCTTTGAGACAGAGCCTCAAGTTGTCCCCCTGGGTAGAGTGCTGTGACATCACAGCTCACAGCAACCTCCAACTCCTGGGCTCAAGCAAGTCTCCTGCCTCTGCCTCCCAAGTAGCTGGGACCATAGACGCCCGCCACAATGCCTGGCTATTTTTTTTTTTTTTTTTTGGTTGCAGCCATCGTTGTTTGGCGGGCCTGGACTGGATTCGAACCCGCCACCTTAGGTGTATGTGGCTGGTGCCTTAGCCACTTGAGCCACAGGTGCCAAGCCATGCTTTTTGACTTTCTTAGACATGAAGTGCAGAGAGAATGAGCTTTGGAGGGAAGAAGACTCATATTTGAATTCCTGCTCATAGTCAGTTGTCTTAACTCTGAAACTTACTTATGCTTGCTGTTCTTTTTGTTGTAATTATATAATAATTTTAAAGTTTATTTTTTAAATGAGAAGAGAACATTGACCAAAAAAAATAATTATTGAAATGTTTCATAAAGAGAATTATTGTCTCTGTGACACCCCAAGGTGAAAGAGTTGGAAAGATGACATTAAAAAGTGACTTAGGATACCACTGTTGAGTCTAAATAAGACAACTCTAAGTTACCATTTAGGGTGGAGGGACATTATAATATAGGAGGAATCTGAACTATAATGATTTCACACATGTCTTTAAGTTCTCCTTTCTTGTTAAAGAAACCTAAACTAGCAAGTATAGGCCTTTGTTACAAGTGAGGTGCATGCAAGAAATTGTGGTACTTATGGGGGAAAAGTGTCCCCAGTCCATTACAAAAAGATTTATAATTAAATGTATGTTTATATGTCTTTAATCAAATTAAATATTTAAGGTATATTTGGATCATGGTTCATGACATTTTCACTTTTTTAAAATTTCTTATAGCATAACTGTGTACATTAACGCAATCGTGGGGTACAGTGTACTGTTTTCATTTTCATTTTGAAATACTCTCATCAAACTGGTTAACATAACCTTCATGTCATTTTCTTAGTTATTGAGTTAAAGCATTCATACTCTGCTTTTAGAAAGATTCACTTGTACCCTTGTAAGATAAACAAAGAGTTGACCCCACCAATCACCCTCTCTCCCCCATCCACACCCTCACCTATAAAAGCTATGAATTAGTTTCAAAGTAGGGCTGTGTACATTGGATACTTTTTCTTCTATTCTTGAGATACTTTGCAAAGAAGAACATTTTCTAATGACATTTTCACTTTAATTTACTCTTTGTATTAACAGACCAACTATTATTCCCTGTGGCACTCCGGTGGACCTGTCCACAGAATTGTTATAAAGATTAGAAAAGGTGAGTGTGCATGGTATTGACCAGGTGCACTCTCTGCTGTATCAGAGGGTGACGTTGGGCCCTTGTCCCTGTGCACCTTGTGGCTTTGACTCTTCCCTCTTCTTCATGAGGTGTTTTACTTTCAGAGCTCTCCACATATGACTTTGAAATGCACCATGGTGCATACAACATGAAATGCACCATTTTAACAATCTTAAATGTACAATTCAGTGGCATTTAGTGCATTCACATATTGCAATTGTTACTAGTATCTAGAGCCAGAATTTTTCATCACCTGCAAAGGAAACCTGTACCCTTTCAGCATCACTCCCACTGCTCGTCACCCAGCCCCAGGCAACCACTAATTTGCTTTGTGTTTTGTGGGTTTGCCTGGACTGAACATCTCATTTGAATGGAATCATACATTGTATTGCTTTTTTTCCTTCTATTTTTTCACTTAACATATTTTTTTCTAGGTTTGTCCATGTTGTAGATGTATCTGTACTTTTTATTCCTTTTTATGGCCGAGTTGTATTCCACTCATGCACAACGACATTGGGTTTGCCATTCATTAGGTGATGAGAATCTGGGAAAGAAATTTTCCTTTCCTTCCTTTGGCTATTGTAAATGGTGTTGCTATGAACATTCACCTACAGATCTTTGTTTGAATACTTGTTTTCAATTCTTTGGGGTGGAATTGCTAGGCATAGGGTAGCTTCATGTTCAACTTACTAAGGAACTGCCAAACCATTTTCCACAGCAACACCACAATCTACATTCTCACCAGCAGTGTATGAGGGTTTCAATGTCTCTACCTTCTTATCAACACTTGTTACTCTCGGTTTTTTTATTCTAGCCATCCTACTGAGTGTGAAGTAGTTCTCATTGTGAGTTTGAATTGCATTTCCCTAATGATTAGTGATATAGGCATCTTTTTTATGTGTTTAGTGATCATTCATTTATTTTCTCTGGGGAAACATTTATTCAAGTGCTTTACTCATTTCTGAATTGGGTTGTTTGTCTTTTAGTTGCTAATTCTTCTTATATTCCATATCCTAGATCCTTATCGGATACATGATTTGGAAATATTTTCTCTCATTCTGTCAGTTATCTTCTCCCTTTCTTAATCATGTCCATTAATGCACAAAACTTTTTAATTTTTAAGCCAAATTTATTTGTTTTCCTTTGTTAATTACATGTGAGTTGTTTGTTACCATATGTAAGAAGTCATATAATAATCTTCATAAGGTTATGAAGATTTCCCCCATCTATTCTTCTAAGAGTTTTATTATTTAGTTCTTGTGTTTAGATCTTTGGTATCTTTGAAGGTAATTTCTACGTATGGTATGAGAGAAAAATCTCATCTTTGTTTTGTATGTGGATAGCCAGTCTTAGCACTATTTGTTAAAGAAACTATTCTTTTCCCATTGAATGACCTGGAAACACTTGTGGAAATCAAAGGACAATATATGAATGGGTTTATTTCTGAAGTCCAATTATATTCCATGATCTATATGCATGTAATTTCATCTATACCTTCATTTATGGTATGTAGTTATGCTGGTTCCACATTATTTTCATTGTTATAGCTTTATGTAAGCTATAACAATGTGTCCCTCATATTTATGAGAAATTTTAAAAACAATAAGTTTTGAAATTGGAAAGTAAGTGTCCTCCAACTTTGTTCTTTTTATTAAATATTGTTTGGCTACTTGAGGTTCCTTGCAATTTCACATGAACTTCATGATTGGCTTTTACATTTCTGAGAAAAAAGGCTATTGAGATTTTGATAGGAATTGCATTGGATTTGTAGATCAATTTGGGGAACATCGCCATCTTCATAACATTAAATCTTCCAATCCATGAACACAAGATGCATTCCATGTACTTAGACCTTTAATTTCTTTCAACAAATTTTTATAGTTTTCAGGGTACAAATCTTTGGCCTTCTTGGTTAAGTCTATTCTAAACTGTTTTATTCTTTTTACTGCTATTGTATTATAAATAGAATTGTTTTCTTAATTTCTTTCTCAGATTGTTCATTACTAGTGCACAGAAATATAACTGATTTCTGTGTCTTCTGTTCTGCAAATTGCTGAATTCATTAGATCGAATAATTGTTATGAGGAGTCTTTATATTTTCTATTATAAGATCATGTCATCTTGTGTATAGTAACAATTTTATTTTTTCCTTTATAATTTGGGTGCCTTATATTTCTTTTTCTTGTTTAACCACTATGAATAGAGCATTCAGTAAAATGTTGAGTGTAAGTGGCAAAAATAGAAATCCTTACCTGGTTCCTGATATCAGGGAAAAAACTGTCAGGTTTTTTTGACACAGAGCCTCAAGCTGTCCCCCTGGATAGAGTGCTGTGGCATCACAGCTCACAGCAACCTCCAACTCCTGGGCTCAAGTGAGTCTCCTGCCTCAGCCTCCCAAGTAACTGGGACCACAGGCGCCCGCCACAACACCCGGCTATTTTTTGGTTGCAGCCGTCATTGTTGTTTGGCGGGTCTGGGCTGGGGATTCAAACCCGCCACCTTAGGTGTACGTGGCTGGCTCCTTAGCCACTTGAGCCACAGGCACTGAGCCAAAATTCTCAGTTTTTCACTGTTGAGTATGATGTTAGCTGTGAGGCTTTTCATGAATGCCCTTTGTTATTTTGAAGATGTTTCCTTCTATTTCTATTTTAGTGAATGTGTTTTTCTTTTTTTTATAAATCATGAAAGGGTATTGGATTTTGTCCATTGCCTTTTCTATATCCATTGAGATGATTGTGTGGGTTTTTATTCCTTATTCTATTAATGTGGTGTATTGTATTGACTAACTTTGTTATGTTGAACCATGCTTGCATTTGGGGGGTGAATACCACTTAGTCATGATGTCTATAATCTGTTTAATATGTTGCTGGATTTAGTTTTCTATTATTTTACTGTAAATTTTTGCATTTGTGTTTGTAAGGAATTTGTATGTAGTTTCCTTTTCTTGTAATGTGTTTGCCTGCCTTAGATATTAGGATAATGCTGGCCTAGAGTGGTAGAATAGTTAAGCGGTATTCTTTTTCTGCTTTCTGAAGAGTTTGAGAAAGTTTGGTTTTAATTCTTCTTTAAATATTGGTAGAATTCACCAATCAAATGATTGGTGCTGGGCTCTTCTTGGCTGATGTTTTATTACTGATTCATTTCCTTTACTTATTTCAGATCTGTTTATATTTTCTGTTTCTTAAGTCCATTTTGATACTTTATTATTTCTAAAAAATTGCTCATTTTATCTTGGTCATCTTGTTGATATATAAATTTTTTAGTATTGTTTTATATTCTTGTTTCTATAAGGCTGATACTAGAATCTTCTCTCTTTTTCCTTTTCAGTTTGTCAATTTTATTGATCTTTTCAAAGAACTAATGTTTGCTTTTGTTGATTGACTGTTTTTCTAATCTCTATTTCATTTACCTTTGTACTAACCTTTATTATTTCTTTCTTTCTGGTTTAGTTTGCTTTTCTAGTTTTCTTTCTTTTTCCTGTCCTACAAGTGTACAGATAGGCTACCAATTCCATAGTCTCCTTCCTTTTTATTAATAATGTAGCCATAAACTCCTATAAATTTCTTTGTGAGTGCTATTATTGCTGGCTTCCTTAAGATTTAGTGTATTGTGTTTTGCTTTCTGTTTTATTTCATTGCAATCAGAGAATATATTTTGTTTAAGTTCAATCTTTAACTTTTTTTTTTCTTTTTGAGACAATCTTCCTCTCTCACTCCAGCTAGAGTACAGTGGCATCATCATAGCTCACAGCAACCTCAAACTCATGGACTCAACTGATCATCCTGCCTCAGCCTCCTGACTAACTGAGATTACAGGTGCTCACCACTATGCATGGCTAAATTTTATTTTTTGTAGAGACAAGGTCTTACTCTTGCTCAGGCTGGTTTCAAATTCCTGGCCTCAAGTGATCCTCCCACCTCAGCCTCCCAGAGTGTTAGGATTATAGGTATCTATCACCACACCAGGCCTAATCCTTTACAATTTGAGACCTATTTATGGACTAACATATAGCTAGCCTGACCAATATTAAAAGGGTACGTAAGATAAAAGTAAATTCTGTTGCTTTGTGTACAGTGATATATATATTTATATCTATATATATATTTATATATAGATATATAGATATCTGTTAGGTTGAATTGGTTTATAATGTTGTTTAAGTTCTCTATCTCTTTACTGTGATCTTCTGTCTACTTGTTCTATCCACTATTAAAAATGGGCATTGAAACCTCCAAGTGTTATTGTACAACTATTTCTTTGTTTAATTCTGTGAGCATCAGATACTTTGGAGCTCCATTGTTAAGTGTGTATATGTTTATGATTATAATGTCTTCTTTATGGATTGCCCCTTTATCATTATATAATACCCTTCTTTGTCACTTGTGACTTTTATTTAAACTCTATTTGTTTTATCTTAGTATAGAATAGATACTCCAGCTCTCTTTTGGTTAGGATTTTCTTGGAATGTCTTTTTCTATTCTTTTACTTTATATCTTTGTATCTAAAATGATTCTCTTATTGATAGCACATAGTAGGATAATTTTTCTTTTATCAATTATGTCGATCTCTTACTTTTATTTAGAAAGTTTGATCCATTTACATTTAAAGTGATTCTAATAAAAAAGTGCTTTATTTTCCTATTTTAAAATTGTTTTCAATGTCTTTTTTTGCGGGGGGAGGGTGTTCCTTAATACCACCATTACTGCCTTCTTTTGTGCTTAATTAATATTTTTAGCCTGAACCATTTTGATTTTCTTTGCAGTCTTCTTTCTATGTGTTATCTGTTTCCTTAGTAGTTATCATGAGGCTTATAAATAATATCTTACAATTTTAACAATCTAGTTTGAATTAATATTCATCTTACCTTCAATAGTATGTACAAAGAGTCTGTTTCTGTATTGCTTCACTTGCCCACCTTTTGTTATTATCAAAAAATTATATTTTTATACATTGTGTGCTAATTAGCACAGATTCATAATCATTGTTTTATGCATTTGTCTTTTTTTTTTTTTTTTGCAGTTTTTGGCCAGGGCCAGGTTTGAACCCACCACTTCAGTTATATAGGGCTGGTGCCCTACTCCTTTGAGCCACAGGTGCTGCCCAATGCATTTGTCTTTTTAAGTATATAGGAGAAAAGAGGCATTAAAAATAATAAACACAATACTAGATTTCATATATACCTATATAGTTACCTTTACTTTTGTTCTTTAGTTCTTCATACAGCTTCCAGTCACTGTTTGGTATCCTTTCATTTCAGCCAGGACTTGTGTCAGCATTTCCTGTAGGGCAGAGAAGTCGACTAGTGATAAACTGCCTTAGCCTTGTTTATCTAAGGATGTCTTAATTTCCCTTTCACTTGGAAGGATAGTTTTGCAAGATTTAGAATTTTCAGTTGATTTTTTTTTCTTTTAGCACTTTAAATATGTCCTCTAACTGCCTTTTGACCTCCAACATAATGAGAAATATGTTGATAGTATTACTGAAGGTCCCTTGCTATGACTAGTCACTTCTCTTTTGCTGTTTTCAAGATTCTCTCTTTGTTTCTGGCTTTCAACATTTTATAATGTCTCAGTGAAGATCTCTGAGTTTATTCTACTTGGAGTTCATTAAACTTGAATATGTAGATTCATGTCTTTCATCATATTTGGGCAATTTGGGAGCATTATTTCTGAAAATATTCTTTCTACCCTTTTCTCTTTCATCTTCTCTCAAATATTATTTCTGACTCTTTTTCTTCTGGGCATTCCATCATGAGTATCCCTTATGCCCTTAAATGGCATATGGCTCTAAAGTGTCCTTTATGCCTTTCAAGTTCTGCTCATTTTGCTTCATTCTTTTATTTTCTGCTCTTCAGACTAGATAATTTCAACTGACACATCTTCAAATTCAGTGATTTTTTCCTTCTTCATTCTCAAATCTGCTATTAAACTGATATAGTATGCTTTTCATTTTATTTATTGTATTTTTCAGCTCTAGAATTTTTATTTGGTTCTTTTTTACTATTTCTATCTCTTATTGTTAGTATCTATTGGTGAGATATAATTTTCTTTGTTTCTGTTCTTTATCTATACCTTTCTTTAGCTCTTTGAGCATGTTTAATCCAGTTCATTCAATGTCTTTGTCTAGTAAAATCAATGTCTGGATTTCCTTAGGGATAGTTTCTAGAAATGTCTTTGTATTTCCTTATGATTGGGACCTACTTTCTCATTCTTTGTGTGTCTTATAATTTTTGTTGTAAATTATATATTTTGAATATTATAATGTGATAACTCTGGAAATCATATTTGCCCCCCCATTCTGGGTTTGTTGCTGCTGCCTGTTAGGGTTTGGAGTTGTTTATTCAGTAACATTTTCCAAACTGTTTTTGTAAAGACTGCATTCTTTATTGTATATGATCAACTTAAGTCACTGTTCCATTAGCTTAGCTGTTAGCTAACAATTTGAAAGAGATTTTCTATAGCACCTAGAGCTAAAACAAACAAAATACTCTACTGGGTTTTCACATTAGCTTTTCTTCAGACACTCACTCCATATTTAGCCAAGCTATTTATAACTCTGCCTTAGCCTTCACTTCCTGCACACACAGAGCATAAAGTTCAGCCAGAATGAAAGCTTAGGGTCTTCTTTGGCCTTTTCTGGATCTATTTCCAGACTTGGGCATTCTGGATTCCTTGGTATGTATGGGAGCTTTTCAAAGCCCTCATTTTCCTGTGCATCTCCTTCCCAGGTCTCTTTTTTCCCCCAGGTATTCTTATCTATCTGCTGCTTGCCCTTTAGTGCCTGCTGTTAGTATGTTTGCCTTTAAATGCTATTTGGGAAGACACCTGTCCCTGAGAAAACTTGAAGGTAGGAAAAACAAAGTTTATCCCTATGGGCCAATCCCTCAGGGAGCCATCAGACAGGTCAGGGCCTATATATCCAATTCTCTAAAAACAAGGCTCACACTGCCGCTTCCAGCCCTGTTAAACTGCACCATGAATGCAGGCCATGTGTAAGTCAAGATATCACCACAATCTCTTATCAAATTCCAGTAGTTTCTTTCTTTTTAAACCATTCTCCTTTTTTCTGTGTGTGTGTTTTTTTTATTAGATTCCAGAGATCTGAAAAGGTACATTCTGATAAATCTACTGGTGTAGTCCTTGCTTTTATAGAGGGAGGTGGTTTTGGAGTTCCCTGTTCTGCTATATTTATTTATTTATTTATTTGTTTTATTAAATCATAGCTGTGTACATTAATGCAACCATGGGGTACAATGTGCTAGTTTTACACAAAATCTGAAATTCTTTTATCATACTGGTCAACATAGCCTTCACAGCATGTTCCACTATATTTAGTCACATAAGTATGTTTTAACCTAAACTTATATAAAATTGCTATTCCTGTTTAGTACTTAATAGCACAATTTATACTTATCCCAAAAAACCTCTAATGTAGAATCTATTCTGTGCTGACAGCCCAAGATCTTGCTAAATCTCTAAACCAGATTTTCTGTATATATTTTCACGATGGGCACTGAAGTAGGGTCTACTCCACATTTGTTTTTAAATCCTTGATTGCAGTGGGAATATAAATTAGGACAACCACTAAGGAAATATTTCTCTCAAAACTAAAAATGGAACTACCGTATGATCCAAAAATCCCACTACTGGGTATTTATCCAAAAGGAAAGAAATCAGTATATCATAGGATACTTTAATATGTCAAAGGGCACTCTAATATCAAAAGGATGTCTGTAAAAGGATGCTTTCTGTGTTTATCACAGCACTATTCACAATAGCAAAGATAATAAATCAACCTAAATGCCCATCAATAGATAGATGGATAAAGAAAATGTCGGGGGGGGGGAGGCTGTGTATATATATGTACACACTGTATAGACACACAGTGGTATATTTTTTGGCCATTAAAAAAAAAGAATTAAATCATGTCATTTGTGGTAACATAGATGGAACTGGAAGTTATTAAGTAAAATAGCCCAGGCACAAAGAGACAAATTCCACATGTTCTCATCATATGTGTGAGCTAAAATCATAATCACATGGAGACAGAGAATAGAATGGTAGACACTAGAGGCTGGAAAGGTATGAAGTGGGAGGAGAAAATGAAGACAGGTTGGTGAGTGGGTGTAAACTCACAGACAAAAGGAAGAAGAAGAAGTCATGGCAGCACCTGTGGCTCAAAGGAGTAGGGCACAGGCCCCATATGCCAGAGGTGGCAGGTTCAAACCCAGCCCCGACCAAAAACTACCCCCCCCAAAAAAGGAATAAGTCATTTATAAGTCAATAGTAAACTAGGTGACTATAGTTAGCAAAAATATATTGTATATTTCAAAGTTAGAAGAAAGGACCTGAAATGTTCCCAAGACAGAAATAAGTAATCGAAATGGTGGATTCCCCATGTGTCCTGACTTGATCATTATACATCCTACACATGTAAAAAATGCTCACATGTCCCCCACAAATATGTGAAAATTATGTATCAATAAAATAAAACAGCAAAATTCCTGATTGCCTCAAAATAAAATGTTTATTTATTAACATGCCTTAAGAACTCACACCTTTCTTTCAATAAATTTTAGAATCTGTGTCTTTTAAAAAATACTATTATAAACAGAAAACTAGAGACTACTACTATTTTACTATGTTCATCTCTCAGAAAAGACTTAAGAACAACTGTTGACAATGGGAAGTGCTTTATAATTGTCAGATTATTTTTGGCATATTTGGAAGACATGTGACTTCACAGCCCTGGCCCACAATCTATGATTCTACAAATTTATTACCAAGCACTATGGTGAAATAAGAGCAATTCTGCTGCACATACTAACATCTCTCAACAAACAAATACAAAAACAGTTATTCAACCTATTCTTGTAAGGTCTGTGAAGTCCTCACGGTTTTCCTCATAGCCTAACTGTTTTTTACTAGGAGCCATGCAGTGGCATGGGCAGATTAGCTAATCTTTGATGGCATGATCTAAATTGATTATTCTGAAGTTCACATAACTATTTTGGTAATTGTTCACTAGTTTCTACCTGAGCAACATTAAGTAAACCAATCAATAAGGCTAAGCCCTTCCACTATTTAAGAACAGCAAATATGTTACAACAGACAGTTTCACACTCAAAGAAACCTTTGAATCTAGTCCTCCCCACACCCAGTGCAATGATCCTTTTATTGCTGCGCCTGATACAAGTGTTCAGTGTCAGCCCAAATACTCCCAGAAACACTTCTCCAGCATACAAAGCATCTCATTCCATTTTCAAAGATTTGTAATTCTTCAGAAGGTCTTCCTCATATTGGGCTGAAATCAGTCTACTTTCATCCAGGCCCCAAATTCAGTCAGAATAAATTAGATTCTTCCATCACTTGGTATGCTTCCAAAGAACTGTTCTCTCTGCTGTTTTGAAGGTTAAGCTTTCTGAACCTTTCACACATTCCTAGTACCACTAATACCAGTATTCCAAGTCACTGCTCCATTTCTGCTCTTTTGGTCAAGTTTGACAAAGTAACATTTCTCTGAAAATGCTGAGTAAATAACATAGATGTATATGAATCAATGAAAAATAGTACTGGTACCACTATTTCCTCTGTCCTGGACCAATGCTAGTGGAATAAATAAGTTACAGTTTTAAAAATGAGACTAACATTCACTTTTGAAATTGATATCCTTGAAGATTTAGACGTCAAGATTGTCTCTTTTATGTCAGATGATATAGAAATGCAAAGATTCAGTGAACCATTGGTACAAGAACTCGAGAAGTTTCAAAGTTTCTCACAAAGAATTTATGTACTTGTGTATATCTAGAAGTGATTCCAATGCAACATCAGCTTTACCTCCCTCTAGTCTGGCATCTGGATATGGATCATATATAATTCACAAAATAACAGATACTGAATGAAGGTACTTTGTTAAATATTTTACCATTGACAGATACAGTGTTTGTCAAAGCTCACAGAAGATATTTAATTGCAATGGAAGAACCAGATTAGTCTACAAGGCAAGGTGTTAGGACACATCAGGAAGACTGTTGGAGCCAGGACCACTGGGCTTCATTTCCATGAAGAATCAAGAAGCTTCAAGAGTTGGGCACTTTTTCTGGGGAAGATAAGGTCTGATAGCAAGTGGTATACACAGAGCAAAGGAGTGGGTTATAAGCTTAGGTTTGATTATCTTAGTGCTTTATTGTTTGTGCTTTTGAATGATTGAACTGTATTCTTGGTTTTGATCTTGTTGCATTAGTTTATATTGTATGGCTACATTGTTTGAGTTTTTTAATTTGCAGTCATCATTTCTTTATTTACTTATTTATATTCCACTTTGTTTAAAACAGATTCAAGGAAGCTTATGGAAATGCCTGCAATTCAGCAAGACCAAATAGAGTCTAAAAATAGATGAGTGCATCTGGACACCCAGAGTGTAGGGCTATGACAATAACAACAATCCAGATGTGGCCTTGGTAGACAAGAAGTGTTATCAAATCTTAAACTCTAGCTAGAGGTGAGATGTATTTAATTTAACATCAGGCTTTTTAGATGTCTAAGTGGTAACATGGCTTAAAATTTCACGTGACTTAAATAAATTAATCCCAAGTAAATGAACAACAGTTTCTAACAGCAGAGAGAGATTTCTCCTTTAGGTAACGTAGTCAATAAAGAGGAAGACCTTGTTTGTTCCTCAGTGTGGTCCACTTATTCCAGTCAGGAATGCAGACGCTGGACAGTCTTTGCAGGCTACCTGCTAACTGGAGACATCTCTCTCAGGAGGATACCAGGACTACAGACCCCATGTCTGCCTGTCCCACCTTCTGACCAAGCATGGACATTTTCAGTTAAATTTACAACCCTGGGCCCATCTGAAATTAGCCTTAACTAGTCCAGGGATCTTTAGGAAACATAACTCTCTTATTTGCATGTACCTTTGATGTATGTAGCTTTTATGTTGAATTACTGTGTCTTCCTTCCCAGGGCTTTGTGTTGCCAAATTTGACTTTCATCCTTCAGTTAAATCTAATTAAGAAAATTAACTGAAGGAATGTCCCGTAAAAATGAGATGTTATTATGTGCTAATGAAAGGCAGACTGATGGGGCCAGTTTCCTAGTTACACAAGTCATAAACTCCCAGTCTTATTCTCATCAAAGGGTCTTAATTATCTGTCCCCAGAGCTTTCATGCTATTATGGAATGCCATTATTAGGTGTCAAAGGATGCATTCAGCACGTGGAGAGTATGTTCTGCTGGATATTTGATGTGATAATTTTTGTTAAGCCAGTCCAACATTAAACTCTAAATAGCTCTACTTGGTTTTTTGTTTGTTTGTTTGTTTGAGACAATTTCATTTTATCACCCTCGGTAGAGTATCACAGCATCACAGCTCACAGTAACCTTCAACTCTTGGGCTTAGCTGATTGTCTTGCCTCAGCCTCCTGAGTAGCTGGGACTACAGGCACTAGCCATAATACCTGGTTATTTTTTTTGTTGTAGTTGCAGTTTAGCTGGGACCAGGTTCAAACCTGCCACCTTCAGTATATAGGGCTGGTGCCCACCCACTGAGCCACAGGCACTGCCCCAATAGGTCTACTTCTTCACAGCAATACTATTTACTGCGTAACCTCCATGTTACAAGGGTCTTTGCTTTTTAAATATATATCCAAGGATGTTCTTGGATAGACAGTTGTTAGGGACGAGTGGGGTTGAGTGGCCATGAGGGAGTCTGTCTTGCTGCCTTCCCCCTGAAGGGTCTTGGTGTGGCTTTCTTGTGTCTCTCTCCCTCTGGAAGTTAGTCACGGCAGTGTCCCCCACTCTCATGCCAGCTCTCACAGATCACCGGCAGTGGAGAGTCATTTTTTTCCAGGGTCCCTTCTGTCTAGCCCTGGTCTATTGCTGACTGATGACAGCAGACCACAGCGGAGTGGCTGGGATCAGGCAGATTTCAGCATCAGAAGCACCAAGGATGAGGAATCTTACTTTGCCTGGTTATAGTCCTTGTCTTGTGCTGCTCAGGAAGTGGGGCCCTCCACGTGAGAGCTCCTCACACTCTGCCCTCTAATTTCTCTCTTTCTTCATTCTACCTTAGTGTTTTGTAGAAGGATTTTTTTAAATCCTCAATTGAGGCCAACATCTCTGATAAATATTAATACAACCTTACTCTCCTTAAGAGGTTGTGTGTACATGTGTGTGTCTGTGTACATGTGTGTATTAGGTGGGTGCTTCCTCTGGATCTTTTCCTTTGTCTTACAAACCAGCATCTGGGCCTTTAGCAGGAGATTGCTTTGCTAGATCACAGCCTGCGCCAGTTGGGAGGAGATGGGTTGTGACCCTATAAATGAGTTCCAAAAGCATCCTGTATGTCCCCTGCATGTCCCGCCTAGGCTGGCTCCATCACTGTCAGCAGTAATGTCACTTTCTACCTTCTCTTCACCCTGTGAACATCTCTCCTCTGTTTATATTTCATGTAATTACAGCAGCCACAAGTAACCCATCATTCAAAGATGGATCATCAGATGGAGACTTTATCTCTTACATGTTTACATGGATGGAGCTGGAACATATTCTTCTTAGCTAAGTATCCCAAGAATGGAAGAAAAAGTATCCAGTGTATTCAGTCCTACTATGAAACCAATTTATAGCTTTCATACGAATTATAACCCAAGAATATGGGGAAAGGGGAGAGAAAGGAGAGGGGAGGGGGGAGGATGGGTGGAGGGGTAATCAGTGGAGCCACACCTATGGTGCATCTTACAAGGGTACATGGGAAATTTACTAAATGTAGAATATAAATGTCTTAACACAATAACTAAGAAAATACTATGACGGCTATGTGAATGAGTTTGATGAAAATATTTCAAATTGTATATAAAACCAGTACATTGTGCCCCATGATTGATGTACACAGCTATGATTTAATAAAAAATAAAGTAAAATAAAAACAAAAATGGATCATTCTAAAGAACAAACTCCAAATGCAAAAAATTGGAGTTACCTAATATACCTTTCCTCCTGATTCTCATATTATTAATCCTCAGCCTTTTTTTGCTAACTTTTGAAGTGTGGAGACGGCCCTACAGTAAGCTAGTAAAGTGCTCCTGTCTGTGGAAAGTGCCACACCAGCTGCTCCATCCACTGCCCAAGTGCAGCTGTGCTCTCAGCACCAACAGCCCAGACTTTCGGCAGCTCATCTTCTATCAATGAGACTTTCCCTAGAACCTCATTTCCCCAACTTATCCCTGAGCTGGTTGGAATCTTCCTCGAGCCCAGCCTTCCCTAACATAGCCTGTGCCTCATCCCCTGGTGGGTTCCTTCTTTCTGGCAACACTTCCTATATTTGTAATTCTTTAAATGTGATTTAAATAATAAATCACAATAAATAATCACATTTATAATAAATAATACATTTATAATAAATAAATGTGATTATAAATATGATTTATTATTTATTTCTTTTGCTCAAACCTGAACTCCTCAAGGGAAGGGACCATGCCCAACTTGTCCCCTCCTGGCGCCCTTGGCAGATCTGAGTACCTCGCATATGGAACGCTTTTGGCCAAACATGTTCTGATGATTAGTAAACATTGAATCTGTCTTCTGGGTCCCCTACCAAGCTTCAAGAGTAGCTTCATTAAAAATTGTTCTCTACAGAATTCAAAGTTACAGAATATTACAAAATTTGAACAGAAAGTAAACAGATTTCATCATAGCTCTGGCATGAAACTTAGCAGAACTTGAGCTTCAAAAACTCTTGTGATTCAATTCAAAATATTCAATTTTGTCAAACAATATAGACTTTTCTCTCTAATATGAATGTTACCCTAATTTTCTACCTAAAATTATTGTCAGAAGAAAAGTTAATGATAAATGTTCCTCTATGCAAAACACACCAAATGCTTGCTTAAGAATCAGAAAGGACATCCTTTCCTCAGAATACAGAAAAAAGTTTGGGGAAATTCCACATGGATAGTCCTAGCCACAAGTGGGAAGCTCTATGTCTTTTTTTTTTTTCAATGCCTGAATAACAAAGCAGAAAAAGCTCTTGGTGCTGTGAACGTCGGGAGATGGACAGACCCTTCCTGGACCTTCACTTGGATTGGCCAGTGCCTAGAGCTAGTCTATGAGAGTGAGGGTGCCAACTTGGATCTCTTGGCGTGGAAGCCAGCCCAAAGCAGGAAGCCACACTAACAGTAATGGCTTCTAATGACAGCAGAAGAGTCTTGGTAAATTGATAGAGATGTTAAACTTGCTAAGTCTTGCCATTTTCATAAATTTGCATTTTTAATAAATAAGAAGTACAAAATGATAATTCAGCAAGAGAATTAATGTGAAAACCTATTTTGAATATCAAAGACATACTCTACAGCCAAAACTAGAGGTCATCTGCTGTCCAGGCCTTATCTAAATTACAGGTTCAGTTGTAGACTTAAATATCAAAACCATAGGCCAGGCACAGTGGCTCACGCCTGTCATCCTAGCATTCTGTGAGGCTGAGGCTGGTATATAGCTTGAGCTCAGGAGTTCAAGACCAGCCTGAGCAAGAGCAAGACCCCTTCTCTACTAAAAACAGAAAAATTAGCCCAGTGTGGTGGCAGGTGCTTGTAGTCTCAGCTACTTGGGAGGCTAAAGCAGGAGGACTTCTTGAGGCCATGAGTTTGAGGCTTCTGTGAGCTATAATGATGCCACTGCACTCTACCCAGGGTGACAGAGTGAGACTCTGTCCCTTCCCCCAAGAAAAATCATAAAACTCAACTTCTACAATGGTAAATAAAGGCCACAGCATAAGAATGACTCTGAAAGCCAAGCCTAGGGATGGCTTGGAAGAGACAGAATTGTTCAGGTGCACTGCTGCTGTCTCCTTTCGTGGTGCCACGGCCAGGACTTCTATTTGTCTGTGGGATCAGCACCGACCCCTAGAAATGGGAAAGGTAGAGCAAGTCACTATTAAGATAGAAACTCTTCCTAGATCATAGGCAGACACGGCATCCTCATCATGACCCCATGTGTCTGTGTGGCTTTCAGTGTCCTGCTGGCTGGAAATTGCCAGCTCACTTGTCATTCTGTTCCAAGGAATGTTATTCTGAAGGTAATGAAGCCAGTGGGGAGGACAGCAGTGAGCTGAAGCCTGCACGTCAGGCCAGCAGAAGAAGCCCAGAGCACGAAGGTCTGTCCCTGTGGGCTGTGGGTCCAAGCAAGGGTGAGCCAGAGGAGTGAGGCAGGAGGAGCCTGGCCCATGGGAAACAGGGAGGTACTGGGGAGGACCGGGGGCAGGGGCTGGGAAGGTGGAGATGGCTGTCTGGGTACCCTAAGCTGTCCCGAGGGAACAGAGTCAGCTTGAAGCACCAGCACATGACCTGAGCTACCTGATCCCAGCTGTGCTGCCTGGGAGCCTTTCTCCTCCCTTGTTTTGCTTTCTTACTTTTTTTTTTTTAGCTGTTCCTTCCTTCTTCCAAATAGTTCCAAAGAACCAATGGGGAGAGCACCTCATTCAAAATTATTTGTCCTGATCTGGTAATTTGGACTGATGTTGAGATTCCCTGGTTCAACTCAGAGGCAGATTGTAAGAAACAGAGTAAATCTTTAAGGCAGAGGCTCCCCATTCAGGCCTTCCTCCCCCCACATCAGCCAGCAGGGGCAGTACTCAGCGTGGCCCACCCTCTGGAGCTGACACAATTCCTCCTGTCAGTGGAGAGTAGCCAAGACAAGGAGAGGGTGAGCACACAGTGACATTTGTGCTTTCAGAAGGTTACACTATGGAGGGGATGATGGATTGAACACAGATGGGGCAGAATGACTAATCAGTAAGAGGGGGTTGACCAGCAGGTCCAGGAAGAGAGGAACCAGTGGACAAGGGGCCTTGGGATTGCGAATGTTGTAAGTTCACTACACTGAGAATACTTTATTTCCTAACATTACCAGCATCTCAACAGTCCCAGCAGGTCTACCGTCTTTGGGGAACATGTCCCTAAATACTGGTGCCCAAAAGACGAGGTCAGTTGGGGGCCCTGGGGCCTGTGATTGGCTGGTGAGCTCCCATCTCCTCCGGACAGCCTGGGTGTCAACAGCTGCCTTTCCAGAGGATCTCTCAGGCCATCGTGCCTTCTTTAAACCCAACCATGTTTAGACGCCTGCTGCATTTAGGTAGTTAGGGAGACTTAGAGGCCAATATAAAAAGACCACTTGGAGCTGCGAGGTCCCTGGAATGCAGGGGCAGCACGTCCTGTGTGCTGAGAGCAGGCATGTTCAATGGTGGGGCCAGCACTGGCCTGGCTTAGTGGCTCTCCTGCACCTGACCTGGTCAGGCAGGGAGGATTTGCAATCCCAAAGTCCGTGGGCTCCCATGCAGATCAGCTGCCAGGCATTCCAGTGTTCTCCCTGATCTCACAGAGGAGTCTTTGCTCACATTTCCAATAAACTGTCTCATGAGAAGGTAATAAAAACAATAGGAAAGGTGACAGTAACTACTTACTGACTGTTGACTACATGTCAGCCCTGGGCTGGGTGTCTTGGGGGCAGCATTTGTAAAGCTGCTGATAGCTCCACAAAATAGGCGCACAGTATGTTTATCTATTGCTATTTAACAAACTATACCAAGACTCAGTGGATTAAAACAATTCTTTGTTACTGCGTTTCACAATAAATAGCATGGTGAGGAGTTCAGACGGGGCTCATCAAAGGAGCTACAGTCGGCTGTAGGATGTCTGAGACCTCCACTGGCTTGGCTCCCACAGCTGGGCAGAAGGGGTTGGGGTAGCTGTAGGGAGCTTAGGCTTCCTCACATCATGGTGGCCTCAGGGGCCCTGTACCACTAAGGGCCCCCAGAGCATGTGTTTCCTATTTCTGAGAGTGGGAGCTGCCACAGACAGCTCTGCGACTGGCGCAGAATCCTTCCCTCTGTCCCGTTGGTCAAACCAGTCACAGCATCCTCCTGGATTCCAGAGGAGGGAACAGAGACCCCACCTCTCAGTGGGAGGAAGACCAGAGATTTGGCATCTTTAATGTACCACATTATTATTATTCCTATTTTCTAGAAAAGGAAACTGAGGTAGAAACTTGTAAGTAATTTATGGCTTAGAAGAAATACAGCCGAGGTTAAAAGTGCGGCACTGGCACGCCTGTCTGGTGTACAGCCCTGCACTCGCAAAAGATTGCTAAGGGGTCCCATAAGATAAAATCAGTTGAGACAAACTACTCTTCTGACGGGACTGAGGATAAGCCATAGCCAAAAAAAAAAAAAAAAGCCACCTTCTTTTTCTACTGTGTCTTACTGACTCCAGAAGCCCAGCACAATATACAGCTGTAGAATCTAAAACTTCAGCCTCAGTCTCAGAGGTTGTTCAAGGTAAAAGAGTAGGAAAAAAAAATCACAAATGAATAAAATCACAAATTCAAATGAGAAGTACCTGACTCAGGGTAGGTTTCTTTCCCCAGAGGATAAAAATATGTTTACATTATGAAATAAGCTGGAATCCAATGGGAACCCCTTGTTATTATTAGATTTCCTCTTCAGAAGGATTTATAAATGAAAACACAACTTGCTATTTTAGTATTTTGTTTTTCAAGGAAGGAAAAAAACCCTTTGCAAAACAAATTTAAAAGAAAAAACTTAATCCATTTCGAGCACTTGTTTATTTTCTCATTTGCCAAACTAAAACTGTCTTCTTTCATCTCTGATTTTGTTGGGGGCTGGAGAAAAAACGAGTTTTTGTTCTGTTTTGTTTTGTTTTGTTGCTTTTTTCCCTTTCTTCAAATCTGGAAGGTCTCTTTTCACCCTCCTCTAGCATAACCATAGGCCAAGAGCTCCCCTCAGTGGGGACAGGGAAAGACGTGATTGGGGGCGGTTCAAGCTTGGTGAGGGACTGCAGTATTCATGTGTGATCCAGTGGTACTACCAACTAGCTGCGGCCCTGGCTGGGCCATGTGCCTGCTGAGCCCACGCTCTGCTGTGTCTCTCCAGCATTTGCCTTATTGTAATGCGATTCTATCTCCTCTGCTACACAAGGACGCAAGGATGTTGAGGTCCCATGGCTGCTTTTGCAATCCTAATGTCTTGCAGGCTTTTTTTTTTTTTCCATTTCAAATTTTTATTTTTATACATTTTTTTTGTATTAAAAAGAAAAGCATTGCCACAAATTACAAAGGACTAAAGCAGGACTAGAATAATGAATGAATCACTTCAGCCTGGAAAGCAGATACTCTCAATAATATTGATGTTATAATACAAGCTCATTCAAGTATTTTACATTTTTTTTGTCCTTTTAAATGTGATATCCTAGCACATGGCAAAGATAACATACTACGAGCGTAAGGTGGAGCCTTCTCCACAAAACCAGATGACAAGTTTTCCTCTCCAGTGAGAAATGGGCTGTAAGTTCTTGTCTTCTGTGCCATCACCATGGCTGAAGGAAGAAAGGATTGGGGCTGGGGAAAATCCAGGGACCTTCCTACATGGGAGATATGTGTGGAAAGTCTCTTGCGGGCTCCTAGAACTTCATGTTTGAATAAAGCAGATATGAAATTGAGCCTGTGAGTGCTTTTTCAGCTTCTTTATCAACATTTATTCATTTCTGGTTTTGCAAGCAGGGGGAAGTTGCAAGAGATGTGTTCCTGAAGATTTTCAAATGTAATTCAAGCTTTGCATAAGTTTAGGCCAATCTTGACTAAAGGACTCACAGGTTGGTTTCAGGCTAAGTCACCCTCTTCTCCCTCCCAGCCCCCACCCCATGCCACCCCCCCCAAAACCTCGCTGCCACCCCACATACTCTGGGTTGGGCAAGGCACACACACACTCTGCTTCCCAAACACACTAATGATACCGGATTTTTAACACTGGATTTCCAGGCTCTTGGTCTCGACGATTCATGAATGAATCCACGGACCATAGAAGGAACAGTGAGGTTCTATTTACAGCTCAAAGAACCAAACTTCCTAGCAGGGCAGGATACAAGTGTTACAGCTCTTATGAAAACAACTCTTACAAAGGGCCAAGCCTCTTTGTAGAGCAGAATAGATGTGCTACAGCTCTTACAAAGGGCCAAGCCTCTTTGCAGGGCAGGATCAGCAGCCGAGGTGTTACAGCTACAGCTCTTACAAAGGACCAAGACTCTGTAAGGCAGGATCAGCACTAGAAGTGCCACAGCTTTTGCTTCTTCTTCTGGACAGTCTGCAACAATCTGCTGCCTTGTTCTTCTGCTCTATCTTCCTTGAAGGTCTGCGAGGATCTGCCTCCAGGCTCTCTGCGCAGGACCTTATATAGGTGTAATAGCTTAGCTGTGATTGGTCCATAAAATGGACCAATCAGGAGCAGGATTGAAAATGGACCAATCAGGGATGGGCACCAGTTTTCCCTTGATTGACAGGTCCTCTAAAGGCGCTCTACTGGAGCCTCTGGGGGAAGAAAGCTCCCTCGCTTGCCCCAACCTGCCGGGTTTTTTGCCGGCTGCTGCCACCAAGACAGAAGTGGCAGGTTCCCCAGGCCCTGCTTGGCTGAGCTGGCTGGGGTGTCACTTTTCCGGTATCATTTTCAATTATGTAAATGATACAAAGATTCAAGTTTTTTATATATGCACCTTGGTTTCCTCACCATTAAAATAAAAATAACAGTCTTTTATATACTTTCAAAGAGTTGTGGGAGTCAAACATCTATTTGAAGATAGAAAGTATTTATGTGGGTCCTGGCCAAAAACTACAAAAACAAAACAAACAAAAAAAATAATTAAAAAAAGAAAAGTAATACTTTATTTTTTTAAAAAAACTAATTCATTATACTACATATATAGTCTACCTATATAGTCTCTTAGAAATCATGTTAAAACAAAGAACAATGATTCTAGTGCATAACTATATATATGGTAATCGTAATCATTTTTTTTTTCTGAAAACTTTATTGTTGGGGATTCATTGAGGGTACAAGATGTATCACACACTGAGACCCCACACCTCTCTCCTTCCCTCTCTCTGTTCTCCCTTTCCCCCACCTTCCTGCCTCCTTCTCTCTCTCTGCTCTCCCCTCTTAATCATTTTTAATTAGACAAATGATTCACTTCACCTGTTTAATGACACCCAACTTTAGTAAGCAAAGAAGATTCAGTTGTCACGTCTTCTCCCTAGTTTTCTAGTTTATTAAGGTTGATGTTCAGAATTCCTTCTTGATTCTGTAAAGTGGTGCTATTTTAAATCTTTTTAGGTTGTTCCCCTAAATTTATAATCTGAATTATATTCTAATACAGCTTGGGGAATTAACAAAAATACCATATAATCAGGAGTCTGAACTCTTAAGTCTTTTGCTTATTACCATTCATGCTTAATATTCTCCTCTGCCATATAGTATACCAGCAAAATCAAAACCATTGCATTT